>PVHP010021435.1:0-29451 GCA_004024765.1 Zapus hudsonius
AGGGCCCCCCAAACTCTGGGGAAAGGGCTCACTCTGGAGGATGGACCTCCTCCTTTAGCTAATCCTTCCTATAAACAACCTCAGAGAACCACCCAAGATTAGTGTGGACTACTAAACAGGTCAAGTTCACAACAAAATTTAACCATCACAGGTGCTTTAGCTCAGCAATGAGAAGGTAACTGCAATACCCTCCAAGGCTCAGAGAACATTGTGGAAGAGAGAGTGGAAAGAACCTAAGAGACACAGGGTGCATAGGCACACTTTGGAGTGTTGTCCTTTCAACAGGAAATGACGGGGGACATTCATGATCCCACAAGACCAGCACCATTCTAAGCCCTTCAAAATTTTGACATGGAGGGTAATGGTGGAGGAGGGCAAAAGGAAAGAGACAGAAAAACTGAGGAAAGAATACCTTGAAAGAAGAAGGTGTTTAGAAAATAAAGTGTGGGGTGAGAGGGTAAACACAACTGCTAAAATGATGGAAATATGACCAAATTAAAAGTTCTCAGTAAAAAAAACAAATAGCACCAAAGAGGCAAAGCCAAGTGCCGGATGGGAAAAACCTATAAAGTCTGAATCTATCCTCAAAGGCCACGTCACCTGAGTTCAGGGTCATTTTAGAAGAGCAGGCACACTTCTGCCCATCTGATGAGCTCAGCTCTCTGAGCCTAGCATACTTAAGAGGCTGAGCGATGGTTTTGATCTGAGATTTATTTGCTTGATGGTGCCCTTTCACAAGCTGGCATGCACACTTTGAAATATGTACTTTTTCTTTACCCTAATGGCCTGGGCACAGAGAAGTTTCATGATGAAATGGACCAATGGGTATGATAAATCCTGAATAAGTAAGCAATAGCTTCTCCCTATCTCCTTTCATGCCATGGATCTGTGACAGGCATTGTATATAATTAGAACATTCCTTTGTGGGAAAGCTCAACCTTGCACATCATCTGGGAATCCAAATATTTTGAGTTATGTCCTAGCATGATTACATAAAAAGTATAATTATAAAGGGATTTAATGTTCGTGTAGTCAGGACTCATGGCACACATTTATGTAATATTTTTCAGAGGAGAATGTTCACAGTAAGTAAAATAAATTAATCCCTCCCATTTTCCTAAGGCGCTTCCTACATTCTGCAAGAATCACACCTCAGAAGCGGAGAGGATATCACTTGCAGGGTTAATTTGGTTAGAGCTATGGTAATATTGTGCACTGAACATTTCTATTTATATCTACTTGAGATAGACATGAATGAGGTGACCTGGATAGAGTTCTCAGAACTCAGGAAACTCTGGTTTTCTGGAGTGAATGAATGTGTTAGCCCTTTCTCCTGAGATGCCAGATTCCATGTCTGTGTTCAAGGCATAGGGGATCTGGTGATGTGGGGTCACTGGCTTGTGGGACTTGAATATTTGGTTATGAAAATAATAGAACTGCAAGTCCTATTTTATCAGAATATTTTCATCCCTCTACTCCATCAACATATAGGTTATGCTGATATGTTACACACAGCTCACATAAGTATCAAAATGGGGAAGGGTCTCAAGTCTGTTCATTCTCAGTGCACATGAAAAAAAAGGGAAATTAATTTGCTTTCTATCCTGAAACCTATCCTATTCCCTTTGAGAAGAGAAATGTAGCACAGGGAAAAGTGCCCTTGGGGGACAAGAAAGGGAATATCTCCGGCCGTCTCTTACAGCTCTGATGCAGCGATGCCTCATACTCTTGGCCACAAGGTATAGTGTGGCTCTGACACTAGAAAGATGGAGACCTCGCTTAGAAATATTTGCATATCTTCTACTGCCTCGAGTTACCGTGTGTTTGCACAATGATGATGAAACTGACATGGCAGACTCACTATAAATTGAACTGTAAGGCTGAAGACAGGTGGCTGCTGGGACACAGGAAATATATATGATTTTAGTTTATTTATTAAAAGTATGTGGAGCCATGTGGAAAATGTATCTTTCCCTCCACCTAGTAGGCCTTTTCATCTCTGCCTCGCTTGCTTCACAAGGGAAGCCCTTTCAACTGCATCTTTTAAAAACCGCAGCTGCTTCCCCCACATTCCAATTTTGAACTTTTATTTTTAAGTCCATGGCATGGGCTCCTAACAAGACAACAACTTTTGGCTCTGAACAAGACATTTTCCCCCTCTAATTCAAGCATCTTCTTGTTATCAATGTCCTTCCATTTCAAACATGCTCATTACTTTGAATATTCTGTGGCATTTAGTACACCACAATGCTGACATTACCTCTCTTTGCTGCTGAAGGAAAAAAAATGCTTGCAGAAACCAAAAATGACTCAACTGTTCTCATATTATAACAACTCAGAGAACACAAGGTGGTCCTGTCCCCGTGCCAATAAAAAAAAAGCCTTGTAAAGTATTTAAGAAGTTTATTCTTCCCAAGACATAAAAACATAACCCACCTTCGTGTTAATTGGAGCAGCGCCTATGCAGTGAATGGGAGGCAGGCGTTCTTTAAGCAAATAAACCTCACTGGAAGTTGAAGGAGGATATTGGCTTGCTTAAATGAATGCAGCGTACATAAAATATAAAACAAGCATGTGTGTAGTTTTAGGCAGGTGTAAGGCTAGTTGAATGGTAGCCAGAGTCTGAAAAAGAGGTGTGCTAAGTCTGATGAACATATGGGAATGTGCAAAAAGTGTGAGTCTCCGTGTGCAAGACCTGACCTATGTGTTTACAACGTGTTCAAAGGGTCATTTATTTGTATTTTAATAGCTTTTTATCGCTATGCCCCTTGTGAGAATGTTTTGCCAAAGGGGAAAAATGTATTAAATGAAACCTTCAGAAGTTGCTCAAAGCATGAGGCTGTACTAAGAGCCATTAGTAAACTCATTAGTTCAGTACTCCTATCACCAAGCCTTTATCAGTATGTAAGGTCATATTCAGAAATCTATTTATCTTTTAAGACTAAACTACTTTATATATTTGTGAAGCTCCTCCTGACATCGGTTATGTATTATAGTGCAGTCCAATTATTATCCCGCCCCTTCCAATCTCCTCGGGTCCTCCTGGGTCATTGTGCCTGTTGTATACACATCCAAGGACTCCTCCAAAGAGAACCTCAATTCATGCTGATGAGAATCCTTCAAGCAAAGCTGCCATGCCATAGGCTACTTGTGTGTGCCATAGTTCGTGTAGCTAGAACTGATCTGCTGCTATGTTCCAAGCAGGAGAGCATGAAGGGGTCAGAGTTTAAGTCAGCCTTGTTAACCCTTCCCCAAGGAAAGATAATATGAACAGTGAGGCTGAAATAAAACCTAAATAAAAGTGCTTTGGAAAACTAGAAGAGAAGGCTACAGAGATGGCTCAGAGGTGAAGGCACGTGCCTGAAAAGCCTAACAGTTGTGGTTTCATTCCTCAGCACCCATGTAAAGCCAGATGCACAAAGTGGCACATGTATCTAGAGTTCATTTGCAGTGGCTGGAGGCCCTGGCATGCCCATTTTTCCTGTCTGTCTCTTTTCTATCTCTCTCTCTGCTTACAAATAAATACAATATTAAAAAAGCAAAAGGAGCCCTTCAAACCAGAACTCATCTAAGAAAATGTTATTTTTGCTCTCATAATAACCAGCAAATATTAATTCTGTCTCCTACAAAGAAGACACCAGAAACATTCACAAAAGAAAAAAAAATATGTTCTCTAAACACAAAGTTTTATAGCAACGATGAGAGAAAAGAAGTAATAATATAAAATCAGTTGCTGAAGTTAGACTATCAGTGAAATGCATGTAATGAAAAGAAAACACAGAGGCTCTCCACCCAAGGGATTTCAGTGAGTTGTCAAACTGGACAGAGATAGGGAATTCCACAAAATAAAATGACAAAGAAAGCTCATAGGACATTCCATCATGGAGGTGGAAGCCAGTGGGTGTTTCAGGAGGGGAGGGGCTAAAGGTCAACAGTTAAGTCATCCAGTCAGAGACACTGGGCATCACTGCACTTACAAATAAGGAGATCAAAGGATTCTATGTTAATTTATTCTTTGTTCTGACCAAATATCTCACCAGAAGTCTATTTACACTTATAGTTCCAGGTTGCAGTCCATCATGGCAGAAGCAGTGGGAGCCTGAGGAACTGCTCACATTCAGGCCACATGAAAGAAGCAGAGAGAGAGAGAGATGAACACTGATGACCAACCAGATCGCTATCGCTTTTTATATTTGGTCCAGTTCCCCAGCCATGGGATGATGCCACCCATATTTGGGGTGAGTCATCTCACCTCAGCTATCCTGATCTAGATATTCTTTCAGAGACATGACCAGATGTTCTAAGTTTTGTCACATTAGCAGCCCGAGTGTGCCATCACACGTGGAGATCAGGAGAGGAAGGGAGGAATGAAGGAGAGACTGAAGAAAGAATCCAAGGAGTCAGAGGAGGTGTAGATTTCATTTGGTTTGTTTGTTGTATGGTGGAAACCCTCTGAGAGAGTTTTTCTGTTAATATTTTGGAATTATCAGAGATTAGAAAAAAATTTTTTTTTCAATTAGAAAAGGATAGATTGAGGAAAAAATGAGTTAAGTGTGTTCAAAGCAGTTAGTTCAGAGACCCAAAACCGTTCTCTTTTCCAATTCCTGTTTTCTGTGTGCTGTGGGAAGCAAAGCTATTTCTCATGAGTGGGGAATGATGTCAAGGTCAGAAATCTGAGCAGTGCGGAGAGGTTCTGAAATCACTGCTGAGAGGAAGAGGAGAAATACGGAGCAAGGGCAGATCTACACACCCAGTGCCCAGCCAGAAGGACATCTTCCCTTCAAGTTTGCATTTCTGTTTCTTGGCATAGAGCGTGTGCCCAGCTAAGATGGGCTTCAGCCATTCCTTTCTTTTTGTTTAAGATCCTGTGATAAAAGTGGCTACATTAAAGTAAATAAATAAATAAGATTCTTTAAGTTTTCAGACCCAGTAACCCAGTATCAATTTTTTACCGTCTCTGTTGAATTACTCCCCGGGTGAGCTTTGAGCATGCCAGACTGAAAGAGAAAATGACTTCTGCAAAATTATTTTAAGAAGATAAATGGGAGAAAGGGTCTCTTATATTTACAGAAAACAATCACAATCACTTCCCAGCGCTCTTACAGGATGTTAACAAATAGTCTGTTTGTGTTTCATGCTTTTACGCCCTAACAACCCTGCTTCAATTTGTGTTTTCCCAGCCATCTGCCTCCTGTCTCTCTCCTATCACCACAAAAGGGGGAGAGAATATTTTTGTTTGGGGAAAGAACCATTTCCTAATACCTCATATTTATAAATCTAATTTGTTGTTGCAAACTTAACATGATTCGATGATCCATAAGAACAATAATTCAGTTTAACCAGCGATATTTTAAGGGCTTAGTGTATTAACTGCCAAGGCCACGTGAAGGAAGGTGCCCTAAGTAGTCTTTGGGCAGTGGGGAGCTCCCTCATTCCAAGCTGTATCTTGAGGGCATGGCACAGGGTGACTTTCTTTTACGATTTGACTCTTTCTTTCTTTCTTTTACCCTGTGGACTCCTTTGGCTCTCTGTTGCTGACTTTCAGCTTCTTTTAACTTTTTAACTTCTTTCAACTTTTTATTGACAACATCCATACTTATTTACAAAATACCATGACCATAATCCCCTCGATCTTCCTTTTCCCCCTCTCACATACCCTCTTCACCAAGTCCTTTCTTTCCAGCTAGTCTTCTCTTCAAGTTTTTGATAATTTTTAGGTCTCTACAAAGTGTATTGAGATCACAGTTGCCTTGCTTCTGTCTTTTTCCTAAACCCCCTCCTTTATCTGCCCCCTCCCTTCCTCCAACCGTTCCTCTACTATATATATATATATATATATATATATATATATATATATATATATATATATATATATATTTGAAAGCAGAGAGAGATAGAAGAGAGAATGGGCACCACCAGGGCCTCCAGCCACTGCAAACTCCAAGATGCATGCGCCCCTTTGTGCATCTGGCTTACATGGGTACTGGGGAATCAATCTCAGGTCCTTAGGCTTTGCAGGCAAGTGACTTAACCACTGAGCCATGACTCCAGGTGCAGGTCATATTCCAATCAGGTTATGCTCTCTCTCTTGCCCCCAATCCACTCAGGGCCCTCCACAGTGGGGTTATTGGTGTTCCCCATGGGGGGGTCATGAATGCATCATTCAGTCTCTAGGGGGGGGAATAATGCCTTGAGATAATCTCCCCTTCCTGAAGCTTTGGCAATCTTTCTGCCCCCTCTTCTGGAATGTTCCTGCAGGTGACCAGGTGTGTTATAACACCGTTCATCCAATCCTCAGCGTCAAAGGCCTTTTATAATGGCCATGAACTAGCTCTCCTAAAACGTTTTCCATTGTCCTTTCTGTTTGGCCTTTTGCTAAATGCTGTGTCTTATTTGGAAGCTGGGCTAAGTACTTGGTGAGGGCTTTGGTTTTCGCTTCAAGTAGAAGGAGCCTCCAGTGAGGAGCGGAACACTGCTGTAGGTGGAGAACGGCACGGAGGCAGGAGCATGACCAAGAACAGCTCTTGGAAGCAGTGTACTGATCCAGAGAGCTGGGTGGTTTGCCCAGAAGGGTGTAGATGAAGCAACAATTAATGACTCATTTCTGATCGACTGGGAAAGCAGACCCAATAAGACTTGTTAGTGTATTCAATGTGCACAGGAGAAAACATAGTATAAAGAGTAAACGCAAACTTTTGGACTTGAAAATCTAGAAAAGCAGAGCTACAATGAACTTCGCAGAAAATGTGACAGGAGAAGCGATTTTGTGAGGAGGCTTGGGCATTGGGTTCACATATTTTCTGCTCAGATGGCGGCATGTAGGATAATCAAATGGAGAAGTTGAGGTAGAGGCTGCATTGATGGGCCTCATGTTCAGAGAGGTGGTATGTCAGAGCCCAGAATGTAAACTTGAGAATCATGAGGAAATAGGCTATTCCATACCACAGATCTGACGAATATCACAGTGAAATGAGTGCGAGCAGAGAAAAGGGCTGGGGTCTGGGCAACTCTTATTTATAGACAGGATTGTGGTCAGGGGCTGACAAAGGTGACCAAGAATGAGATTTTAGTGCTGGAAGGAGATTGCTAGGTGGTTAAGGTACTTGTCTGCAAAGCCTGACAACCCAGGGTCCCTTCTCCAGTACACCACTTACACAAAGTGACGCATGCAACCGGAGTTCATTTGCAGTGGCTGGAGGCCCTCTCACACCCATACACTCTCTCTCTCTCTCTCTCTCTCTCTGTCTCTGTCTCTGTCTTTCTCTCTTTCTTTAGGAAACAGGAAGAAAGGAGTTGACAGGAAGCAGAAGGTAAGGGGAGAAAGATAATCTAGGAGGAAGGTATAATTAATCTTGGTTGTCAATTTATGGGATTTATAGTCATCATGGACAGGAAACTCTAGACATGCCTGTGTGGGGGGAGTTGGTTCCAGATTAGGTTCATTGAGTAGGAAACAAACCACTCCATGGGCTTGAGTCATAAACTAAAAGAAAAAGCAAGCCGAGCACCTGCTTATGTGCTCTATGTGCTTGATCCCCAGCTGCTGCAATTTTGAAATTGGAACCATGTTGGAGCTGTGCTGTTGGGGTTGGTCTGATGGGTTTTCTAGCCAGCTTCCCCTTGCCAGTGTTTGGCACACTCTCCTGCTGCTATTGTTCACCTGATGTCGACCAGAAGGTCATGTCTACCCTCTGCACATGCCATTGTTTTCTCTGCCATCATGGAGCTTCCCCTCAAGTCCATAAGCCAAAGTACACTCTTTTCTCCACAAACTTTTGGTTGGGTTCTTCTTCCATGCAGCAAGGAGAAGGTTGGCTGCAACAGTTTTAGTATGAGAGAGTGGTAACTCCTTGCTTCTAGAACTCTGATTCTGTGTCATTATAATAATAATAATTATGATTATTATTATTGTATTAAGGCTCAGTTCAGACCTTGAATTACAGGGATGTTTGAGTACCATAAGCACTGATGAAAACTATGAAGAAAGACTTTTGGAGTTGACCTGAATGCATTGCATTTTACATCATGTATAATTATCATTTTATCAGGCCAGGAACGGATTGTAGTGGTTTGATGTAGGTGTTCCCCATAAACTTAATATGTTCTGGATGCTTGATCCCCAGCTGATAGCCATTTTGGAATTGGAACCTCGTTGGAGGTGTGTTGTTGGGGACGTATGGGGATTATAGCTGTGGTTTTTGTCACAACTTCCTGATGCTGTTTACAGTACTATAACATCGTTTTCCCTGCCATCATGGAGTTCCCCTCCAGTCAGTACACCAAAATAAACCCATTCCTGCACCCAGCTGCTTTTTGTCAGGTTATTTGTCCCAGCAGCGAGAAGGTTGACTTCAACACCAGCTCAGGAAATGTCCCAGGTGAGGTGGGGCTTCACCTCAGTTAACCTAATCGAGACAATTCTTCACAGGTGATTCTAGATCCTGTTGATAGAAAACCTGACACCTGCTTCAAAGGAAATAAGTTACCTCTCTTAGCAGCCCCTTGGCAATTCCCTGTTTCTATCCAAATACACCCCAATGTCTGTGTGGATCTCGAGTCAGGTCCCATCTGGCCTAGATTGCTTGGAATCCATTGAGTAAACTTGGTCACTTTAATGAAATTTTAAGTAAAAGCCCCTATTTATCACCTCAGGCCTGTGAATAATCAGACATACATATGGTGAAAGTCCCATGCATCATTAAAAAGGGACAGCAGAGGAAACAGTTTTCTAACTCAGATCTAAGTCAAAAAAGAGAAGGAAGCAGATAATTCTCTCATTGGCGTCATCATCAGCTCCTTCTTCTCCTGGATCCCATAAGATGAGCTCCAAACAGAAAGCCATGACTCATGGGCAATCTGGCTCAAGGTGCAGGCTGTTCCCTCGCAGTGTTGTTCTCTGCTCCACTTTCTGTACTTCGGCCTGACTCTCTGATAACATTTCTTGCCCCTTTATCTTTCACATGTGCCTTTTCCAATTCTTTGAATAAGATGCCAAGAACCTAGAAACACCCAGAGAGAGACCAGAGGTATCATGGCTCCTGGATCGAAAAAAATCAGTAGTTTACTCTGAAGTTTACCAAGTAAACTTGCAGGGCAAGAATCAAATCACCAGCCTAAAGTCTTCAAAGATCTGAGAACCTGGGGAATCTGAATATTCTTCGAACAGTTTAGCGATCTTAGCACAGACATATTTCTGGCAGAGAACATAAATATCTGTGGTGCACAATGGGGTTTGAGTGTCAGGCATTGATTTCGCCATGCATTCTTCTGAAATGACTCCCAAGGATAGTAAGCACTATTTATCAAAGGATCATGGGTATTTGCCTTTCTAGATTGAACAAAGCAAAGCCATTTTAGCAGCCACTGAAGGGCTTGGGGCTTTGGGCTTTTCTATTTATTTCTACTTTTATTTTTGGCTTTTAACATAGATCTAAAGAGCTAGAATAAGGCCCAGAATATTGTGCGGAGCACTAGCTTTGCCTCATTTTGCTTGTGGGGAGACAGGTTAAAAACTCTTGTTTCCCATTATTCTTTCATTGACACATGCAAACAGTCTTCTTTACAGAACAAACAATTTAAAAAAAAAAAAAAAAAGACAGATGAAGCCACAGAGGAAGGGAAAGGGGGAAAAAGAAAGAAAAAGGAAAAGCAAAAACAAGCTCTTTCTGCCTGAGTGCTGAGCGGCCGGAATCATTTAAAACAAGTCTAATTCCATTTCTGGTTTGTTGTTCTTTCACTTGAAGTCATGAAGTTATGTCATTAAGGAGGGAAATCTGCCCCTGGCCTCTTAAAAATAACTTAGAGATCATTTTACACAGAGTGTTTACTGGACTGCATCAAGAGATTTGTTGAAATTGCTTTCAAAGTGAAAACAAAATCATCTAGATTTATAAGGGTAAGTAGAAGTAAATTTGTAAATGCAAAGGAAAAGTGGGGGGGGGGCAAAAGAATATCATGCATTCACCCATTCAGCTAAACATAAAGATACTAGAAATTCAGACTTTATGTTTTCAGGAAATAATGTTTATATAAGCCACATGATTAACCTCAAGGCATAAAAAGTTGTATCCTTTTTTTTTTAAGTGTGTCCCTTGAGATTTACATCTTGGTTCTGTAATGGAGAAATAGGAACATGTTCACTAGGTTTTTAAAAGTTTATGTAGCTATTTTATGTTCATTACCACAAACACCTGACATGTTTATTCACTTATTCATACGATAGTCATTCTCCTAGGGAAAGTCTATAATATTCACTTGTGGCTATTGTTTGAGTCACATGTTGAAAAACTCAGTAACACTTCATTCCTTTGGGTGTATAAAAATGTTTCATACCAGCTGAGATCATCCTTTCACCTATTTGCTGTGTGTGATAATCCCCGAGGCCCATTATATAAATGTCCTTGCTTGGAATCTTGCAGTAATGTCCTAATAAATTCTTCAACAGATGATGCGACAGGAGAGGGTGTGCAAGTCACTGCATAGAACATGCTCAAAAAGTCATTCAGAATGTACACTTCATAGAACTCAGCGTGTTCCATGTTAGAACATTTACCAGAGGCCTATTGTGGGTGAGACTGTCCTTTGAGATTCTCGCATGGGACTTCCCCAGGTAGAGATGAATAGTCTTCAAGCAACATGGCCCCATGTTGGGCAACATTTCAAAATGGATATCTATCAGTAAATGGAATAATCTCCCAAGGGAAGTGATGAGAGTATAATTGCTTTCCTCATTTAAAACCGAGCCAGACAAAGTTTTGCTGGAAAGAACCATGATATTATGCCAGAGTGATGGACTGTATGACTCACGAGGGCTCTCCCATCTCTAACTTTATGACATGAAAAATAAAGAAACACATTAAAATTAATGCGTTTTAGCACATATCCATCCATCACCCCCAAAATAATTCATAGCTAAAAGAAAAGGACAAATAACTATTTCCAAAATCTATTACTAATCACAAGAAAGCACAATTCTTGGGAAATGCACTTAAAAAACAGCCATCAGCTCATTCTAGAAACCTCTGATTAACATTCGGGGGGGGGGGATTGCCGGAAAGCAAACCTCACAACTGATCTACCCTCCAAGATTTTATTTAATAACACAGCTACTATTCTTTTGGAAGAAAAGAAAAATACTTTCAGCTTTTCACAAGCTCTCTGCTGCGGTTGTCATTTCACTTTTTGTTATCATAGCAATATTTCACACAAAGCAAAACCCAGATGGCATCAAATATAAAATATGCCCACTGGTTCTCCAAGTGTGGTCTAGCAATCCCTGAGACCCTGGCACACCCAACGCTGTCAGGATGTTCATAAAGTCAAATCTACTCTCACAAAAATAGGAAAATGTCATTTGTACTTTTCACTGTCATTCTATAAGGATTCTATGTGATATACCCCCACTTATTGAAAAGCCAACCAAAACATGGATCTGTATGAAGCTTGACTTTTTTATACACTTAATCAAAAACAACATTATCGCAATAAATTGAACACAGAGGCATATATGAGGATCCATCTTTTTTTCTTCTAGCAAGCTTTCTTTATTCACTATTTTTGGGGAAATATAACAATTTTTCAGTAAATACATTTATGTCAATGTATGATTCTCAAGTAAATTAATATTTGAGGTACATTTTAATTTACAATATGTTAAACACCAAGGGTTATAACCTGCATGGACCAAAACATTTCAATATTTCAATCATGTTTGGATATTGTTGTTTAAAAGAATATAAAGGAAATCAAAACCCAAAAAAATATTTAAGAACCATTGATCAAGAGAGTTAAAATTTTTAGATTGATTATTTGCTCCTGGGAAGTAAACACTGCTCTGCTTCTTGCATTTGTAAAGCAAAATTTCTAGAGCCTTATTTATTTTTTTGTGTATCTATTTCCTACTGCCCAAACTTCCAGACTCATTCCAGTGGGAAGTTTATCCCATAAATCTACCCCAACTTCTCTCATAAAATAACCAATGATCCAGTCTTACCTGGGAGAAGGTCAATTCTCACTTCAAAACTTAGTTTCACCTACTTCAGGGAGCACCTTCCTTCTTTTCCCATGCAGTCCCCAGTTCACTTCATTCTCTCTTTTATTTTAACATAGAGGAAAAGGTTTTATACCTCAAATCTGAGTCAAAAAAGAGAAAAGAGCAGACAATGCTCTCATCAGCATCATCAAGCTACTTTACTTGGTAAAGGAAAATCTTAAACATCTTGGCTCTGACTTAATTTGCATTGATCAGGGCACTGTAAATATTCTCCATCCCTAAATTACTCTGTTAATCTTATGACATCAACGTCTATCGACAGGCAGTAACTTCAGGGTTCCCATCTTCGCTTTTTCTTTTCTCAAAATTCTCACCTCCACTACCTGAAGGACACTACGTTTAAATTCTTAAAGAATGTTTGATTTTCCCCTCTATCTAAGATTACAGCTCCCTTTTCTCATTTCACCAAATAGCACCATAGTTTCATCTAATGTTTGAGACAGAAAACATAAGCTATTATCCATGCATTTCTCTTTCTGATGCACCCTAAATTCAATTTGTCAGTACATTCTATTGTCTTTATCTTGTAAATGGAAGCCTGATCACTTCCACATCACTGCCCTGCTCCAGACCCCCTTGTACAGTACCTAGGCTTCTCCAGGAGCCTCTTCACTCTTTCTCTGCTAACCCTTTCACCATCTTTCCATCTCAGCTTCATACCAGGTCCAAGGTAATCTTTTTTAACTGTGTGACACATGTGACCTTTGAGGTAATGATGGATAACATATATGATGGTGCTCCTATAAGATTATAATGGAGCTCAAATGTGTTGTTGGCTAGTGATGCCATGGAAGTCATATTGTAGCACAATACGTGACTACACCACCACCTTATCCTCCAAGTGAACCCTTCCAGGGTTTCCTGTGACTAGTGACCTGGCCTTTCCTATGTCCCTTGTCCCTGCCCTCATCTTCATATTCTCTCTCTCCCTAAATCTCTTCCATCTACATGAGTCTATGTTTTGTGCCCATCCTCAGGATTTTCACATGTGCCGTTCACTCTGCCAGTGCCCTGACTTCCCACAGTCTGTTCTCCAAGATCATTCATGTTCCAACAAGGCTCCTTGAAAAGGTATTCTCCAAACACTTTACCAGGAAGTATACCTATTATACTATTTTATTCCGCTTTTCTTTATTAAATCAATCATTACCTAAAAAGGCATATGCACTTGTGCCCTTACTTATAATCATTCTGAGTTCTAAAAGAGCTGAGGCAGTGGCTCTGTCACTTCCTCCTTGATACAGAGCCTGGACATGTAACAAAAGAAAATAAGAAAGAAGATGGAGTTGATACACACCACCTCTGTTACCTGGAGCCATTGTCATCCAATGACAATATACCTTGCTCAACTGTATATGCACATTTCAACACAATGTCTGACATATAGTACATATTAAATAAATAGTTGATGAGGGATGAAAGAGACAGCTCAGTGGTTAAGGTGTTTGACTGCAAAGCCTAATGAGCTGGGTTCAATTCCTCAGTACCTAAGGAAAGCCAGATGCACAAAGTGGTGCATGCATGTGGAGTTTATTTGCAGTAGCTGGAGACCCTGGCATGCCTATGCCCCCCCTCTCTCATCTGTGTCCATCTCTGCTTAAAATGAATAAATAAATAAAATAAACATTTCATGAAAGAAATACATAATTTCCTAATTAATGCTTAAGGGTTACAAGGTATATTCATGTCCCCAACACAGTTGATATTCAACATAACTTTAAAGAATAGATAAAATTGCTTTCCCTGTTTTTGCTTACACATCCTTGCTCTGGATCACATAAGTAGTTCGCATAAGAAAGAAGTATTCTGGAAAACCACTTTTTCTAACACTCACTAAATCCTATGGTATTTTTATATTCTGCAAAAATGTAATGAATGAGCCAATGAACTCCTTGCAAGTTAGAAAAACAACTGGTAAAACTCAGAATGTGTGTTTTTAGTAATTATCCTATATTCCAGAATGATGATAATGTTTTATAACAACTTACTATACCTCTAGGATTACTCAAAAGTAATAAAAAGAGAGAAGGGTCCAAACTGTGAAACTGAAATGTATTGTGAGCTTTGCCAAGTTTATATTCATAACTTGGAGAGCTCAACTAGTCTAATTGAGAAAATGTGTTAATTATTTCCTATGTGATGTGGATTACTTAAAATCTAGTTGAGCCATGAAGGATTTCATAGAATTTGTTCCAAAAGCAGCAAAACATTTTAAAAATGGTATCCATGTAGATCCCTATGACATGTGTATGGTGGTGGTGGGGAGCGAACGTGAGGCATGGTGATGATAGACACATTAAAACTCTCAACCCTTCCCATTAGTCCTATTTTTTTTTCGTCACATGTGTATGTATGTGACGTGCAAGCATGCACATTTTCATGTATGTAGGCCCAGGTGTACAGGTATGTGTGTATGGAAGTAAGAGGTTGAATCGATCTTCATAAATCCCCCTCCATTTTATTTTAAAAAATATATTAATTTATTTATTTGCAACAAGAGAAACAGAAAATGAGAAAAATAGGGAATGGGCACACCAGAGCCTCTTGCCAGTGCAAAAGAACTCCAGATATGTAGGACCCTGCTGAGGGGCATGGAGAACATAGGGTTAAAGGAAAGTAGAGGCTGGCCTAAAACCCCAATAACCTCATCCTTGAGATTGAGACCTGTAGGAGTTCGGCCTTGTCTCCTTCTTTTATCCTAAAAACTCCAGCCCCCTGACAGGCCTCAACAAACTCTGATAAACCCAGACACTGCAAGGCCTGAGTTTACTAAAGCTCACATACCGCAGCTGTAATAACAAGCCTGGGCATTTAAAGTTTAAAGGTCACAGCTCCTCTGCAGCCACCACCATCTGGTACATGTCTAAAGATGAGTGATTCCCACCACTTGGAGCTGAGAAAGCCCGCTCATCAATATCCCAATATATCTATACAAACCAGGCATCAACAGGTTACTGGCCCCTGCCAATCCATTCATGAGATGTCCACAGACCTCCCTGCCCCTGCCAATCCCCTTGCCGCTTATGCCCCTACCTCTGATTTTTCCTCTATATAAACAACTTTTTCCCACATAATAAATGAGCTATTCACTGCAACTGCCTCCAGGGTGGCTATGCTCATTGGCTCATTGCTATCCCAAGGGTCTGTCCACCCAGCCTTGTGTATGAACTGGGGTGTTAGTGTACAATGATCGCCCCTCCCAGGAAACCAGAAACCACACAGACACATGCGCCACTTTGTGTCTCTGGCTTTCGGTAGGTACTGAGGAATTGAACCCTGGCCATCAGGCTTTCTGGGCAAGTGCTTTTAACCACTGAGCAATCTCTCCAAACCTCTACTTTACTTTTTTGAGACCTAGTTTCTCACTGAACCTGGGGCTCACTAACTTGGATAGACTAGCCAGGGACTGTCCTGGCCTCGACTTCCCCAGGGATAGCACTACAGTCAGACAGGATCATGCCCAGCTGTGACATGGGTGTTGGGGACCAAACTCTGGTCTTCATGCTTGTGCAGCAAGAATCCCCCCATCTCCCCAGCCCTTGTGACTGTATAGAATTCAAATCTTCTTCTAACCTTCAGAGAGGGGAACTTACTCAGCTGAGACTGGGAGCAATCTTCTTCTACTTTCTGATCTGAGATGATCTGTGTCAGAATCTGAAAAGTCCATTTAGTTTTTCTAATAAAACACCTCTCAGGGGGAAGGGGGAGTAACTCTGTCAGTGATGGAACAAGTGGTCACCTCCTATCTGGTGAGTGTGGGGACCAGTGACAGTACATGAATCAGGTGGTCACCTCCTTACTGGTGGTGTGGTGGCCAGTGGCAGTTTGTGAATCCAGAGAAGCTTATCTGGAAGCTACAGTAGAATCCATTGAGCCTTCTTCACAACTACACACCCAGGTGACTGACCAGAGAGTCATTGTTTGCTGAGAGTGTTGCTATGGTTTTTGCATCTCATTGTTTTTTTTTGTATGTGTGTGTATGAGAGGGGGGGGAAGGGAGGGAGGGAAGGAGGGAGGGAGGGAGGGAGAGAGAGAGAAAGAGAGAGGGAGGGAAGGAGGGAGGGAACGAAAGAGAGAGAGAGAGAGAGAGAGAGAGAGAGAGAGAGAGAGAGAGAGAGAGAGAGATTCCTGAAAACCCAGATTTGTTACAGAGCATTCTCTTTTGGGAAATGTAAATCAGATGAAATCTCTTGGGCCTGGCTTCCCACAGAGTGCACAGACTTCTGGCTGGAGTCTCCCAGCAGCCCTGTCCTTTGAGCTTAGGAGCACTAAAGCTTTTGGAGCACTTAAAGTCAATCAACAAGTAAATACTTTTAATTCAGCAGCCTGGTGTTCAGCTTCTTCAATAGGAAGACTTAGCTTTTAAAAGCATTAGTGCTCAGATTGAAGTCCTCAGTGGTGAGCATCTCAGAAGCCTGGGAAATAGGATTTGGGAAGATTACAGAGATCACCCACTCTCCTTGATGTGCTAAGAGAGCCAAAAAACAGAAACAGTATACTGCTCTCCACAATGTGGGATGCAATGCATTTTTATGTAAGATTTTTATACATTTTTATTTTTTTATTTGAAAATTACCTACAAATCTAGCTCACTTCATTCAAATAAGTGTTTGGAAGATATTTACGATTACAAAGATACTGTTGTGAAATACCCAGTAAAATCAGGACAATGGGAACCTCTACCTTCAAATCCACCCCTTTCCCTAAATCTCAACTCCACCCCAAAGCATGTCTTTTTTTAATCTCTGAAACTTTATACAAACCCACAGTCTGGCTCTGAGGATAAGGCAGGAAATGGCCCATCTGCAATATCCAGAGAAGGTTAAAAAACAAAAACGGAAAGAAAAAAAAAAATGAAAGCTTTTTTTTAAAATATGATACTTTAGAAAGTTTATTTGGAAGAAAGGTTGAATTCTGTTGTTTATTTTCTTTTTAAATTGTCTGTTCCCAAATGGATGGCGAGCCCTGAGTGGAGCTGAGGACAAGCTGCCTGTCAGACAGCAAACTCTTCCTTGTTAGACCCAATGGGAATTAGAGGCGAATTTGGAATTCTTCAAATCTTGAGTTTGGAGACCCAGGGTGGAGTCCAGGCCCACAGTGTTCAACTCATGGTTACTAATTAAGTGCTTGCTCAGTGACCTCAAGTGGCCAGGCCACTTTACAGGAGAGGAAACGACACCCCAGGAGATAACCAGGGGTTGGGGGAGTGGTGTCTGGAAAACTTTGCTGGAAACTGGAGCTGTCCCTTGCTACATGTTACTCTCTAAAGCAAAGGAGGTTAGCCAATCTGGAATTATGGGTCAGAGAAAGCATCCTTTAAACTAAATCCTCTAGCAGTACAAGGCCATGATTGAGGGGAAAGGCTAAAATAGTTCTGCTAAAGTTAATGAACCCGAGTTAAGTAAATACATTCAAACTACTGACATTTTTTTAAAACTCCATAGTTAAAAAGTTTTTCAAAGTAATGAGTTTGATGTATTTATTTATTTATTTATTGTTAAGTAGAAACGCTGTATTAACAAGTCTTGTGTTGGTACCCCCATTTCCCTCCTCCCTGTCCCAAACCAGCTGAGGGTCCTCCTCAGTCGGATTGCTGGAATGGTCCATGGGATGGGAGGTTATGAATTATCCAAGCAGTAGCCAGTTTGTGTGTGTGTGTGTGTGTGTGTGTGTGTGTGTGTGTGTGTGTGTGGTGTTGAGGGGGGCAATGTCTCTGGATATTTTCTCCCCTCAAGGCTCTCCCACCACCTCTTCTGCAAAGTTCCCTAAATCTTGGTGGGTGAGCTCTAAATCTGCTGTACTGTTCAGCTACTTTGAACTGTTATGGGCATCCTCAGTGTCTGTCTCCATTGAGTTTGAGGTAATTTTTTCCCTAAATTAAAACATGCTTAGATATCAACTTTACTTACTTATTTTGTCTGTATGTCCCTGTGGTATGCATCTGTATGCATGTATTCATCTGTTCATGATCATGCAGGTGGGTGCACATGCACGGGTGTGTACATGCATTTTCAGGTCCGAGGAAGAGTTTGTCTTGCTCTGTTTCTTTCCACATTATTCATTGAGACAGGATGTCTCATTGAGCCCAAAGATCACTGATCTGATTCAGCAAGGATAGTGAGCCAGTGTGCCCCAAGGATCTGTCTGAGTGCTCAGAGTCACACAAGGACATGGCCAGCATTTACAAGGATTCTGGGGATCCAAAGTGAGGTCTTCACATGTGTACAAGTGCCTTATCAAATCGAGGCATCTCTCGGGGCTTTATTTATGATGACTTTTAATTAACATGGAGACATATGTATTTATTGTTTACACCATATTTTATAGTACAGAGTGTTGATTAAAGCTAATTAATTAACATATGCTTCAAAACCGTTCCTAATTCTTCTGTAGTGGCTCCCTAACTGACCCAATTTGGCCTGGTCACTTCTTATTTACATTGGAGCAATTATTTATATCTCTCAAGAGAGTCAAAGACTGGATGGTAAATTATATGGACAGTTCGTTCCATGACCAATGACTTGCAATACCTCAGACCATTTCTAGTAATATAATGTGATAATTAAGGAGTCACTGACAATCCCAGGAAGACTAATTGTTTCAGAAACTTCTTAAAGATATAACCAGAGTAAAGAATTCAATAGCACTTCATCACTTAGCTGTAGTGAGTATGAAGCCCCAAACAAATGAATTTTATCATTAACTGCCAAAACAAGCCAGTAAGGTTTCATAAATTACATAAATGGAAGGGCAATATTCAAAATCACACAAGAAGTGACAACTTTTTCCTGTGTTTGCAGATTGCAACCTCAAGTGTACAATTTCTTTTTTAAATATGCTATTTATTTACTTACTTACTTATTTGAAACAGAGAGAAATAGGCAGGTATAGAGAGTGAGTATGGGTATGCCAGGGCCTCCTGCCATTGTAAAAAAAAAAAAAAAAAAAAAAAAAAAAAAAAAAACTCCATGTTCCTTTAACTGTTGAGCCATCTCTCCAGCCCCACAGGTAGCATTTCTAAGCACACATTTTGAGGATATATTCACAAACTGTAGAACCCTCAGAGAATAAACACCAAGAGGGAACCATTATAGGAAAGAGTGACGTAAGCAGTTTTGCTAAAGGAACTAGCAAATGTACCCAAAAGGAAAGGCAAGGAAAAGCTCTCAAATACTTAACAAATTATCCGATGAAGAAGAAAGTTGACTTTGTAGATTTTGCCAGTAAGAATAATACAATGAAGTTAAATAGCAATGAACTCTGATCAGGACAAGGTAAAACTTTCCAAAACTGGAATGAGAGAACCTTCGAGATAGTTAACATTTGTAAGAAGTACTCAGGTGGGGGATGGGGGTTATCTTAATAGGGAAATGTTCTAAACTGACCAAATTGGCCAGCACCGAGTTCAAGCGAGAGACCCTATATCCATAAATAAGGTGGAAAGTGATCAAAAAGATAACCATCATCCATCTTTGATCTCTGCACATATGCACAATACAAGAACATGTGCACCTGCACAATGCATGAGTCCACGTACATGTGAACATGTATGCATGCACAGCACACACACTCACACACACGTGTAAAAACAGAGGAGGACACTATGCGTGCATGGCTCCTCAGGACCTCATATTACCTATCACTTCAACATTCTTGATAGCTGTGTCTTTTCATCCTATTCTGTCCTGGCCTCTCTCCCGAGCGTCTGTTAAGCATGGTTGAGTTGATAACCAAGATCAAAATGTTCCTTCCATAAAAGACAATAATGAAATTCTACTTTCAGTACAAATATCAAGGTGTGAATCATATGTAATTGAGGCGAAGAGGACTTTTTTCTAACCTCTAAGGTTTGGGATTTAAATCCCTGGTCTAAAGCCAAAAGGAGCTGAGTACATAATTCTGTATTATAAAATTCTCCAAAAACTAAGGTCAGATTTAATTCAAATGAAATTATCACTTCTTAGAAGTTCAGTAGGTTTTATTTAATTCACTTTCTTGATTTTCATATAACTGATTAATTCCCTTTCCAGTTGCTTTTTAGGTTCCCTTATGGCTGCCACCTTTTTATAAATTCCTTTGATTGGTTCATTAAGTTAACAGTTAGTGTTTGCCCTGAACATTCAACTCTTAGGAGAACCCTGGCTAGCTTCTCCCTCAACAACTTAATTGGAGACGAGGGAATTCTAAGCTACTCTCATTTCAAGGACCTTTAAAAGCCCCAAAGAAAAGAGATTGTAATAGACCTAACTACCTGCTATCAAAGAGAAGTGATACTTCTGTCCTCCATAGGGAAAATGCCACATATGCGTTTCACCTGCCACTCATCCACCCAGTCCCCAAACACAGCACTGTCATTTACACGTGAGATCACAGAAGGTGCCTTTATTTGTAGAAGAGAGAGGTAAAGAGAAATAGAGAGAAGGATGAAAATGTTCAAAGTGAAATAATGAATATTTTTCAGACAAATGCTCAAAATGGAACATTTGGCAATGTGATTATCTTCAGCAGCAATAACGGACTGGAGACTATATATACTGTTCTCCGCTATATAATCACAGTGTTCCACAAGCCTTCCATGGAAACTTTGATGATAATCACCTCAATAGAGACTAATAATTTATCTCACCATATAACTCAGCAAATGCTATGCAGCCCTTTGAGATCTCCTAATGCATTGGCCATACACTTACTCTTCCCAGATAATTGGTCCTGTGCACAATCTTGGAAGCGCCAGGGGAAATCGTTTCCTGTGTATACGAATGTGGAAACTGACATCTTTCTCCTGCGGCCACCTGCCGCTCTCAAGGGATCAGACTTCCAAAGAGAATTCTTTTATGCAGGTGGTTAATATTTTTTTTACCTTAATTTATTTGGAAAGGGTAGAAGTCAAGGAGAGGGACTTATTTTTTTTCCCATCGATCCATTTCCTGTATTTAATTATTTGACACAGTTGACTCGTGGCTGTGTAATTATCTCTTGGAGTGTTTAACATTAATGTAAAATCGTACTGTATTTCCAAGCCAAATGGAATTTTTATGAGGCCATACAACCCTTCTTGGCTTTCCTTTTTGTTTAACGGTCATGCTGTAGCAAACAGCAATGTGCAGTATGAACAGTTAAACTCTTCTCTTAATTATTGCATCTGGTTTACCATATCCTATCCATCCAGTATGTTTTAATTGAAGGGCAGAAAAGATCTCTAGTTGATCATTGATGGTTTTAAATTGGCACATAATGATAATACTGAGTTCTGGAGGGAGTTCTTCCTAAATCTCAGCATATGTCTTTATGTTAAACAATTAAACCACATCTGGAAAGAGAAAGCAAATCAGTACATCACTCAATGGACTCTGTGAGAAAACAGATTCAGTGGGCTGTATACGTGTTACCAAAAAATAAAAAATAAAAAAAAAACCCAAGCAGGGAAGGTGGGACAAGGAAGGGAGGGGGGACACAGAGGGAAGAGTGACAAAGAGAGAGGAAAAGAGAGAGAGGAAGAGACAGAAATAAATACTGACAGACACACAGAGAGGACATCTTGAATTAAAGAGATTTTATAGAGATTTTTTTTCAAAAGAACAGGTGTTTGAAGGAAAATTCCCACAATGAAATAGATAGTTTTCTATGAGCAAGGGCATTTAAGCAATAATGAGGATATTTCATGCATTTCATATAAAGGCACCAGCGGGAATTAGTAACAGAAGAATATAAAGATCCGATTTCAAGAAAGTACATGATTCTTAGGCCTGGGCATGTGCCATGCATTAGGTGTCTGAGCAAGGACTCAGAGCATTTAAAAGAGAATTTAGATCCTGTGTGGGAAGGGTTAAGCAGCTAGGCTCCTCCGTAGCCTGAGGCAAGTCAAATGCAAAGTTGCACTTGGGTCCTTACTTCCAGGTGGGAGTTAGGGGAACTTTCATCCTTTTATGAATGCAATGCTAGACCCAGATCCCTTGGTAGAGCCCTGCCAACACCCTCTCTCCCAACGCCCTCAGGCACTCACCTTGAATGCTTCTAGCACACTCCACTGGGATTCCAAAAGAAAAGTTGTTTAAAATGTGCTCTAATTACATCATTTCCCTGCTTTAAAAAATAGCCATTCATGAGTTCTCATTTTTATAATTAAGATAAACATCTAAATTAACGTGCCTGACGATCAAACTCTCACAATATTTTTTCTGTCCTACCTCCCAAATTTTATTCTCCTATCTCTCCCATTAGCATTCCTGCAATAGTCTTATGATCCAACACCTTTTTCTCATTGCCTGTTTTGTGATATTTTCCTCACCCAGAAGTCATTTTACTCTCTTTGGTCTTCATGGGAATCTCTTCTGATTTTGAGACCTCCCCCTCCCCCTAACTCTCCAGGTAAAATTTTCCTAACCATTCCAATATCAAATGGTTCTTCCCCCTTTCTGGGTATTTCCCATCATTCATTTAGCATACATGGATCTACTTCTATTTTTTTGTTTTATAATCAGATAGTTTAATTACTCAAATTGGCCCTAAACTTCATTCGTGCAGTCTATAATATATATATATATATATTACTTTTCTCCTTGCTATGACCCAAGAAATAACCCAACAAGAAGCAACTTAAGGAAAGACGGGGCTTATTTTAGTTTATGATTCCCGGGGACACACTTCCGTTCATGGCCAGGATGGCAAGTGGGCTGACCTCATTTCATCCATAGAAAGGAAGAGGAAGGGAAGAGGGCAGAGAGGAAATGGAGATAAGCTGGAAAACCTGTGTTCCACTTCCTTCCTCCAGCAAGGCTCCACATGCTGTTTGTTCCCTGACTTCCCCAAACAATAACACCAGCCTGGGAAAGTGTTCAAACCATTGAGCCCATGGGGGACAGGTCATACACAAGTCACAACCATGGGTATCCCCATTCTTTCTGTATTTTATATTGTTTCACATATTCTATGTGATTTGAAAGTCAAAGACTGTTCCATAAAGCTGCCTTTCTTGAAGTAAAAGCCCACTTGTAAAGTAAAGAATAAATGTGCAGACTGATTTAGTTTTCCCAGAATGATATAACAAAGAAACTAGCATATATGAAGAGTGAAGTACTGATACCTGATTGTGGAGTTCTCCCAATATACACAGACAAAAAGAGAATAAAGAAGGGATTTTCCCAAAGAAAACCGAGGATTTTATTATCAAAAGAGAACTAGAGACACAGGAGCCCAAAAGCCAAGTTAAATAAATAAAACCCTACAGTAACATGTAAGCCCAAATGGACAACCTCTGTTGATGATGGAGGCCAGGTGGTCAGAAACAGAGCAGCTCAAACTCCTCAAGGCATCAAGGCAAAGAATTAGTCACACAAAGACCCTCCTGTATCTGTGGGGTTTTGCTACATAGAAGTTAGCCTGGCTCGATTGTTCCTAGTTTGTCCCACTTATAAGAAAAAAAAAATTACTCAACTTTCTGGTGTCCCAGTTTTCTGAATGTCTTTCTAAAAGTCAGAGTCAGGATTAGGACTGGAATTCAAGTTATTGAAGATGCCTCATAAAAGGAAAAAGCCATTTGAAAATGGAAAGCCGCATTCAAACTCTTATTAATAATCGTGTCTCTGCTGAGCACATGTAGAGACACATAATTAGATTCACATAAAGAGTGATCTCTAATTGGATCCAGATGTGAAGGAGCCGACAGACATCCACTAAAGGGAAACTGTACAGAATAACGAAGAAACAAATGCAATTGCAATGCGGAAGTTTATGAAGAAGGATGGGCCGAACGACTCTCAAGCCTTTTAAGCAGCTTTTAGTCACACACTTGAAGAAATTGATTGTTGCACTGAACGTTATGTGGTGAACATTATTACAAAGCCGCATTGTCAAAACCCAGTGGTGTTCCCTAAAGAAAGAATATAATGTGGGACACAGAGGCCTCAGGATGGGCATCTCAAAGGTTTTAATGATTCCAGAGATGCTGCTTTTGTCCTCATCAGCTGCGTTTAATATTAATCCATGGCATTAAAACTTAAGTGTCACTATTTTTTTTTAATCTTTGGTTCATATCTGGGCTGAGTGGAGGAAATGTGTAAACACTGCTAAAAGCTAACTTGTCTCTACTTTATGGTGAAGATGTAACTAGATGTGTTTTGGTCCAAAGGGGTCCAATGAAGGGTCCTCAACCCATTGGTAATCATCACCAGGTAGGAGAAGGAGACGACAGTCTCATCAAAAAGACCCACATATGGCAAGGGAGCCAATAAATTTAAGTAAAGGCAGATTTCTGGCACGATGACTAACTCGGGCATCAGGCATGCTTCTCTGTCCCAAAGAGAGAAAAGACAGAGGATAAACCGCTGCTACCCAACCTTAGGGGGAAAATGCTAGAATGCAATGCTCTTGATACAGAAAGCCATGAAACACGGGGAAAATGGATAGTCTTATAAAGAAAAGAACAAAGTTTCTGTTGTTTCAGTTGAGAGCTGTTGAGAGCACTGTGCATCTGGAAGAATCTTTCCACACCAAGACAAAAGGAAACAGAATCCTGGCAGCCTTCAAGGTCAACAAAAACACTGGCAATGTTGGTGGCTGAGGAACACTGATGTCATGGTGTGGGAGGCCCTGGCACAAACCTGGGGAGCCCCCAGTGAATGCACACCATGGGGTCTCAGAGAGAAACACTGATCTACACTGGGCTCCCTCTCACCAAAACTGATGCCACAGTACCATGCCAACACCACACCCATCTGAAAGCCAAGGAAGATTCATGAGTTGCCTGCTTTCTTAACATGCACACTGCACCTCAACCACCCAGGGCCACTGGAGTCTCACTCCTCCATGATGAAAAGAAAACTGATAAGCCTTCCATGCATACCCACAACCATATGAAGCCTTCAATGCATATCTACAGCCATATGGGCTACACCAGGGGTTGTTGGCACGCCCACTAAATATGAAAATGTCAATTCATACACACAAGGATCATTAAATAGTCAGGCAAGGTTACTCATCTAAAAATATAAAATAAATATGTATCTATAGACCACAAAGAAAAAAATTAATGGACTATCTAAATACAACTCAAAATAACCACTCTAAGGAAACGTGATGAAATGTAAGACAGAATAGACACATAATTCGCGTTTTAAGAGAGAGGTTCTGCGAAGAAATAAAGATTATAGAAAACAACAAAAACAAAACCTTGGAGCTGAAAAACGGACTAGATTAGGCAAATAACAAATACTTTCTGAACTTGAAGAAGTTCTTTTGAAATAACCTGGTCAAACAAAAGAAAAAAATGAAAGGCGAATACAGCCTATGAGGCCTGTGAGACACTACCAAGCAAACAAATATGTGGATTAAGGGAATGCTTGAAGGAAAGAGCATGAAAAAAAAAAAAACTATCTAATGAAATAATAACTGAAACCTTCTCACATCTTGGGGAAAATATACATATCCGGAGCCAGGAAGCTCAGAGAACTGCCAAATAGATCTAAAGAGAAAAATGCTCTCTGGGGCATATTATAGTTAAACTGTCAAAAGTCAAAAACGATGAGTGAATTTTAAAAAGAACAAAATACAAGTGGCTATATGTGACCTCATTAGACTAACAGTAGATTTCTTACCTGAAACCTGATAAGCCAGGAGAGACTGAGATGGCATTCTCAAAGGCTTGGGAGGTGGACGAGAAACTTCCAGCTAAGAGTATCATAATCATCAGAGATACCCCCCAAAACGAGGAATAAATAAATTCTTCTGATGAGACATAAACACTGAGAAAACTCATCATCATCAGACAAGACTTCCAGCAAATGCATAAGGGAGTCCTGCGCACATAACAAAGAGGAAATAAGTACCATCATGAGACCATGACCTACTAGTACAGCAGGTACAATTAACAACAATCCAAAACCATCAAATCTTCTCTACTTTTATGAACTTCATTTTAACAGAACAAATAATAGGTGCTAATAAATTATGTCCTTAAATTTCTGCTTATTACGTGGAAAAAGTTTTAAAATCTTCTCTTTTACAAAATAAAATGAACTACAGTATCTGGACAAAAGAGAAAAAAATTGAAGTCATGGGGCTAGATTCTTATTTAATACTAACTTAAATGGATTAAATACTTTCAAAAATATGAACTTGGTAAATAGATAACAAAACAAAATCTAATACTATGATACGTATAAGAAACTCATTTCATTAATCAAATATCCCATAAACTGAAAGAGAAATGATGAAAAAAGTTAAATTCTACATATGGAAGCCCATAGTGAATAAGTATATTGGTAATTTATATTATAGATAATATACCTATTTATATTAAATCTAATATAATAAATCAAAGTGTACAAAGATACAGTCATATTTGTTGACCCATTGAATCATTATCATTAGCAATTGTCATGGTTTGATCCAGGTGTCTCCCAAAAACTAATGAATGTGTTCTGATAGATCCTCAGCTGATGGCAGTTTGGGTTTTACAACCTCACTGGAGCTGTGTTGTTGGGGGCAGGCTTATGGAGGTTTTAAGACAGCTTCCCCTTGCCAGTGTTTGGCACACCTTCCTGACATTGTTTGCAGTGCTGTGGCAGAGGTGATGTCCACCCCTCTGCTCATGCCATCATTTTCCCTGCCAGGATGGAGTCTCTCCTAGAGTCCATAAGCCAAATAAACCCATTCCTCCACAAGCCGCTTTTGTTTGAGTTCTTTCTTTCTAGCAACACAGTAAGCTGACTACAACAGCAATCAATTAAATAAAAGTAAATAACAATTATAAACATATACAAATATATATCAAAGCATTGAGTTATATAAAACAAACATTTTAGGTCTAAAATGAGAAATAAGATAGTACTTGAGTTCATCTCTCTCCTTACAAAGGACACATCAAAAATAGTCAACAGAAAATATCTGAATTAAGCTACACAAAAATCAAATGGACCTAGTAGACATTTATAGACTAGTTCACCTAAAATCTGCACAATGTGTATTTTTTCACCATCACATTGATCATAAACCCTAGGATAAAACATATATTAGCCCCCAAGATTCAACAAATTCAAAAATACCAAAAAAATCATACATTATGATATTGACTAAAACCAACTAAAATTCAGTAAGAGGACCTTAAATATTGTACAGGTACATGGAAATTAAACTGATTTCTCTAATGATCAATATAGCAATGAAGAAATTAAAAAGGAATTGAATAAGCCAGACTCACAAGGTGGTGACCCTGGTTTTCAATCTCTCTCTCTCTCTCTCTCTCTCTCTCTCTCTCTCTCTCTCTCTCTCTCTCTCTCTCTCTGCTTGAAAATGAATAAATAAATAAAATATTTAAAAAGGAATTGAAAATTTCCTACAAACAAATAAAAGTGACATTAATAAATCTGTAATGCACAACAGTAAATTCAATATTAAGAGGGAACACTTATTTCAGTCAATGACTACACTGTGAATAAACTTAAAAGAGTTAATCAAGCTTAAAGTAATTGAAGAAAAGAAATATCAAATAGCAAATATCAGAGGAATAATAAATAAAACAAACTAAAATATAAGAAATATTAACAAAACTAAGAATAAATTTTTCAAAAAGTAAAGGTTGACAAATCTTTAGCTAAACTAACCAAACAAGCAAGTAAAATACAGCGGAAAAGAGAGAAAATCCAAATAGTCAAATAATAAATGAAACAGGAGACATTACTACTGGTATTACAGGAGTACAAGCAATCCTTATGGATTGTGATGAGTAACTATATAACAGCAAATTGAAAACCATAGAACAATTATATAAATTTCTAGACACATTTACCTACCATAATTGAACCTTACAACACAGAAAACCTCATGAATCATGAGACTGGATTGGTAATAAAGCTCTTCCCATGAAGAAGAGCTCAAAGCTCAGGACATGATATCAGTGACAAATTTTAACAAACATAAGGAAGAATTAACACCAATTTTTTCAAACTATTCCAAAAGTAATTGAAAAGAAGGAATATATTTCCAATTTAGTCTCCAAGACCAGCATATCCTTGACATATCTCAAAAAATCAAACAAACAAACAAACAAAAAAGCATAGAAAAATATTCCTGGTGAACTTGGATATAAAAATTATTGACAAATACTACCAACTTGAATCCAATAACATTAAAAACATCATACACCATGAGTTTTTTAATCCTAAGGTAAAGAGATAGTACAAAAAAGTATGCTAACCAATAGACAAAACACTTCCAGTTAACAGAACAGATGACAATATAAACAATTATCTCAAGAAATAAGGATAAAAACATTTACTAAATTCAACATTCTATCACGACACTTACTCAACAAAAAAGGTATATAAGGAACTATAGTATAATAAAGGCAAAACATTGAAAAGAGCACTGTAGACCAACCGTGGAGGATCCACATGGAACCCTGCAGAGAGTGGAGAGATAAGCAAGAGACCTATAACCACAGCCAGTCAACCCAGGATGAGCCAGCGAGACAGACACCAATGATCTTCAACACAACCTAAAGCAGAAGCACAGAGACCCCTAAGACCTCAACAAGAAAGCAGCCTTAGTACTCACTCACCATGACTCAGGGAACTGAGCGGAAAAGGGGGCGGAAAAAATGTAAGAGTCATGGTGGGAGAGAATGTCCAGAGACATGGTCCCCCTCAGTAACAACATATAAAGGGGGGTGGAACTTGGTTGACTTCTAGGCTATCCATAACCCCCTATCCCATGGACTGATTCAGACTGTCCATGGAGGAGGATACCCAAGTGATTGGGGACAGGGAAGAGGGAAATCAGGGAACTGGGGATACCAACACGTTATTTGCTCATTCAGTGTTTGTAAATATGGATAATAAAGATATATTTTATTTAAAAAAAGAAAAAAAGGAAAAGAGCCCTCATGTTGAATGAGAAAAAGCTTAAAACATTTAGGGTATGAAACAAGACAGGGATAGTCACTTCCAACCCATTTTATTCAACCCACTAGAAGTAACCATAGCCAAATCAACTATTCAAAAAGAAATAAAAAAGGGGTATCTGACAAGAAAGAGGGAAATCTAATCACCCTGCTTAAAGACAGCATGATTTTATATAGAGAAAGAACTAAACACACCAAAAAAAAAAAAAAAACCTCTTAGAATTATCACAGACCCCATTGAGGTTGCAGGTTACAAAAATCATTAACATTCTTATATACCAATATTAGAATTTCTCAAAAGAAATAAAGAAATTTTCTTCACATTATCTGCAAAAGAACAAAACAAATTTTAAATCAAAAAAGTGAATAATCTGTATCATAGAAATTACAAAGCACAGGGAGAAAGAACCTAATGTAAATATACACTAAAATATCAAAATATGTCCCGTGTTCTTGGATTGGAAGAATTATTATGATTAAAATTTCCAAGCCACAAAAAGTG
>PVHP010021436.1:0-29428 GCA_004024765.1 Zapus hudsonius
TGCACCGGATCCCATACTCTTGGGCTTCCAAGGAAAGATGCACTATGCGAACATCTGACAGGGAGGCTACTAAAAATAGAAACTAGGTAATCCAGAATGCTGTATATTTGTTAACCTACACTGTTCTCACTCTCCGATGGAGATTGTGTTTGTATTTTTCAGGATATAGCAAGTGAGCTGTGGCCCATATAACCCTACCTCCTGACAGCAGGCAAAAAGCTGAGATCATGGCAAGAGTTGAGCCAGCACAGTCATATTGTGGAGGATCCATATGGAACCCTGCAGAGAAGGTTGGGATGAACAAGAGATCCTTAGCCACAGCCATTCAACCAACTCAGGATAAGTCAAATGTGTTTGTGTTTTTCAGGATACGAGAGAGCTGTGACCCATCTAACCCTACCAACCCACCGTAGGCCGATGACCCAGATCCTGGCAAGAGAGGAGCCACCACAGTCATATCGTGGAGGACCCATAGGGAACCCAGCAGACAATGACAGATGAACAAGGGATCTATAACCACAGCCATTCAATCAACACAGGATAGGCCAATGAGACAGAAACCAAGGATTTTCAACACAAGGACCCCTAAACTCGCAACATTAAGGCAGCCTTAATACTCACCCACCACGACTCAGGGAACTGAGCGGAAGAGGGGGTTGAAAGATTGTGAGAGCCGTGGTGGGGGAGACTGTCTGGAGGCATGGCACCCATCAGTAACAACACACTTGGGCCAAGAAGACCAGGCTGAGTACTAGGATATCCAGGATCCCTTGCCACAAGGACTAATACAGACAGCCCACGGAGGAGGATATCCAACTGATCAGGGAGGGGGAGGGGGGGAATTGGGGAATTTGGGATAACAACTCATGGTTTGCCCACTAAATAATGTAACTCAGTATGGACAATAAATTTATATTTAAAAAAATAAATAAATAAATAAAGAGAAAAATTCACAAAAATAAAGAGAAAAATTCACAAAAATAAAGAGAAAAATTCAACAGCCATTCCAGTTAAAAAGTCTCAACAAAACAGAATTGCCTCATCAGTATAATTAAAAAGCATCTACAAAAAGACACACTTAAAAGAGTATGGTCAATAGTATAATATTGCATACTTTTCCTTTAATATCAGGAACAATGTAAGAGCATTCGTTTTCATCATTTTTTAATTTCACACATTCAATAGACCCAAACAAACAACTGAGAAAAAAATGCTAAATTCAATAGGAGGAATAGACATGACTTTTATATAATAAATCCTCAAAATATTATAAAAGAGTAATAGAATTAATAGAAGAATGTAATTAAAGTTACAAAAATCCACACAAAATTTTAAATATGCACATATATATTAGAAGCTGAGTTAAAAAACAAATTTTAAAAGTACCAGTCATAATAGTATTCAAATTATTATGTACTAAGAATAATACATCTAGTTAAAAGCAACAAAACATTGTTCAGGAAAGAAATTAAATATCTAATAAGTGAGAAATAACATGTTCAGAAATCAAAAAGTCCATCTTGTTAAGATGTCAATTTCCTTAAAGTTGAACTATAGCTTCCTTGCAAATACCATAAAAAAATTTCAACATATTCTTTTTTTTAACAGGATGGGAGCAAAAAGGAATCTATTTTAATCATGAAAATGTTGTGTATAAGAATTGGCATGATTTTTTTGTTATTGCTGTTTTATATTGTGGGGGATTAGTGTCTAGTATAAACTAGTCTGGCCTCAAAGTGAAAATGTAGCTAAGACTTTGAATTTCTGATTCTCCTGTCTCTATCTCCCAAGTAGTAGGATGAAATTTACATAGATATAAACATTTGTCAAAACTCTTGAACCACCAACTAAAACAGTTATAAGTTTGGCAGATGTGGTGGCAAAAGCCTTTGACCCCAGCACTTGGGAGGCAGAGGTAGGAGGATCACTGGAGTTAGAGGCCAGCCTGAGGCTACATAGTGAATTCTAGGTCAGCCTTGGCTAGAGTGAGACCTTACAAAACAAAACAAAATTTTAAAGAGAAAAGAAAAACTGAAAAAGTTACACCTTAATTTATCAATTATATAATAATTCAAAACCTTAAACGTTTTGCGTGTTAACTTAATTGGCTCAAGAAGCGTCCAGGAGCTGAGTAGAGCACAGCTCCAGGTATGTCTGTGAAGGGTTTCCAGAAGGGATGGGCTTGGACGGTGGTTTGCCCTGAACGTGTGTTGCAGCATCCCATAGACCTGGAAAAGTAACGGACTGTGGGGACTGCGGGCCTTCTTCCTCCCTTTCTCCGCTGTGCACTAGGAGATGGGCTGTGCATCTCCAGGACTGTAAACCCAAACACATCTTTCTTCCCTTAAGTTGTTCTGTCAGCTAGTTTTTCATAGTGATGAAAATGCTAACAAGATACAAAACACTCAACTGTTCTCTCTCTCTCTCTTAGGTATACATTTACAGAGTATAAAGTTTTAAGTAATAGAGGGTGTTTGGTGTGGAAATAATTCATCAAAATATTTTTGTCATAGCCGGGCATGGTGGCACATGCCTTTAATCCCAACACTCGGGAGGCAGAGGCAGGAGGATTGCTGTGAGTTCAAGGCCACCCTGAGACTACATAGTGAATTCCAGGTCAGCCTGGACTAGAGCGAGACCCTACCTCAAAAAACCAATATATATATATATATATATATATATATATATATATATATATATAGTCATAGATGCTCATAATTGTCCTTTTCTAAAAGCATAAATTTCCTGAGAATATTCCTAGTACAATCCCAAAAAGTTGAGTTGTATATAATTTTCAGTATCAGCTCACCAATTCTCTTTGATATGTTCTTGCTCAAATTAGTTTAGTATGCAATGAAAGTTTCAACTGCCAATGACTCTTTATAAACCATAAATTGTAAATTGATAAAAAAAAATCTTTATAAAATGAATGCTGGTTGAGGATGTGTATGGGGGAGGAACCCTTATATACTTCTGGTGGGAATGTAAATTAGTATAGCTAATATGGAAATGAATATGGATTTTACTTAAGAAACTTAAAATAAAAGTACCAAACAACCCAGCTATAACTGCTTCTGAGATTATACCCAAAGGAATCGAAGTCAGTATACCACAGAGACACTTGCATATCCATGTGAACTGAGGCATACTTGTGCAATGAGATTGTTATGGAATCAGTCTACCTCTTAACAGATGAACATACTGGTGTATATATATACACACCCCAAAAATAAGCAAAATTATATCATTGCAAGAGAATGTATGGAACTGTATAACATAATATGAAACAGAATAAGCAGAATGAGAGACAAATAGTGCATGTTTTCTCTCATATGCAAAATCTACACTTAAATATACGTGTATATGTATATTTTTGTTTTTCTCTTTTTCACATTTAAAAAAATATCTTTCTTGTTAATAATTAGATACATTGTATGAGCGAATCTTGTGATGATACCCCCATTTTCCCTTCTCTCTGTCCTCAACCTACTGGGGCCCTCCTCTAGGGCATAGTGGATCAGTCCATGGGTAGGGGGTTATGAATTGCACAAGGGGTAACCAGGGTTTTTCCCCCTTTGTTTGTTATTGCTGAGGGGGGCAATGTCTCTGGATATTCTCCTCTATCATGTCTCTTACAATCTTTCTGCCCCCTCTTCCACTCAGCTCCCTGAGTCACGGTGGGTGAGTTTTAAGTCTTCTTTATTGTTGAGATCTTAAGTGTCTCTGGACTTCTACTTTGGGTTGTGTTGGGTATCATTGATGTCTGTCTCCATTGTTATTTCATGGGTTATCTGACTTGCTGTGGACATAGGTCTCTTGTTTATCTCACCACTTTCTCATCGGCTTCATTTAGGCCCTATATGATAGGCCAGGGGTGGTTCATCTCCTGCCTGAATGTCAACCATCATCCCATGTCCTGTTGGTAGAATTGGGTTGTCCAAGGCTCTGGCTGCCTTCTGAAATATTTTATGTATATGTATACACACATATTAAAACAGAAAGGAGACTATTTAAAGGGAGGAAGGGAACCAAAGAGAGAAGGAAGGGGACAAGAAAGTGTAGTCAGGGATGAAAATGATATGTAGAATATCATAAGAAACCCCTGTTGTTGTATACTACATAAAAAAAAATAAATCGTCATGTTCCCAACCTTTCACATTGCATTGGCAGCATGAACTCTCAATTGCCCTGATACTCACGTATAATACTGTGGCTTTTAAGTGAATTATGTTTTTCAAAAGCTGTTCCCATGTTTGTGTAATATAATCTCTGACTACTTTAGATAATACAGAGGAAATACTTTCTCATAACTTTATGTTTTTTAGATTAATATAAAAATTCAGTCAAATTTCTTCAATGAAGGGCAAGAGGGGATGATCCACACTTGCCCTGAAAAATGGCATTCAAAGTTTGATGTGGGAAATGCAGAGATAATTAGTGGTTGAGGATTCTAAACATCACTGTGGAAGGTGGAGTACAAATGTTCTGTTTGCTCACGGAGGCCACGTTATTGCAACAACGTTTCCATGCCTTAAAATTTTCTATAACTCATTATTAAATAGTTGGTACTGTTCTTGGTTAAATTTCATGCGTTGAAATAGTCCTTTTACATTTAGAAACATCAGAAAGGTTATGCAAAAATGTGAATGTCACAACTTAACTGCAATGCCATTTTTGCAAAGGCAGGACATTGAATTTAGAATGAAGAAAGACCTAGAAAAGGTCAAATTGTAAAAGTCTTCTTCATAATTGGTGCTATTTTCTGAAGTATGAATAAGAATACAATGGTACATATAAATTGTTAAAAGTGATCTTTTTTAATACAGCAGATAGAAGTCAAGAAAAGTAAGGAAAGATCCATTTTACAATCTTCCATTAGGTTTGCAAACTAGCTAGAGAAATGTAAAGAGAGTTTACAGGAGGAATGACTCAATTATGATCACCATTTGAAAATCATATTAGATGATTTTCTTGTTAGGAATATAAACTTTATAAGAATAGTGCAGAAAATGTAATTTATAGAAAGTTATTCTTTTATTCTCTCCCAACTGACTTTGTAAAAAAAAAAGTGATGATCTTGATTTTTAACTTGATTCGATTGCACGATACCTAGGAGACTAGTGAAGCATACCTCTGAATGTGTCTATGATTGTATTTCCAGATATGATTAGATTATCCACCCTGAAGGATTAACCCCTTGATGGAATCACAATATGATGGTAGTATGAGGAAGTGGTCAAAAGGAGGAGCTAGGGTCTTGTTAGGGGAAGTAGGCCACCGGAAGCAAGTACTTGGTGGTCTATCTATAGCTTGTATTGACTTTTTTCTTTATTTCTTTTCTCTAGTTCCTCTCCACTATGAGATGAACAGCTTCTGCCACACTCTCCTGCCACTATGATGTCATCCTGTCTCACCTCAAGTCCATAGCGACAGGACTATGGGGACTATACTGGTTAACCTAGGCTGTCAATTTGAAAGTATTTAGAGTCACCATGGAAATAAATCTCAGGGTATGTCCATGAGGGATTTTCTAAATTAGGTTAATTGAGGTGAGAAAACTCACCTTAAATGTGGATGGCACAATTCCATGGATTGCATGCAAGGAGAAAGCTAACTGAATAGCAGCATTCATCTCTCTCTGTTTCATGACCTTGGACTGGATAAGACCAACTATTCCTGTGACCATGACATAACATATCCCCACAAGCCCACAGCCAAAATAAACCCTCTTTCTTAAGTTTTCTCAGGTATTTTGTCACAGTAATGAGAAAAGTGACCAATACAAAGACCAAGAACTAAAACCTCTAAATGCAACTAATTTAACTTATTAAATCTTTTTAACTAATTAAAAATTAGTCTAATTAGTTAATGAAATTTAACTAATTAAATCTTTCCTCCCCCACCCCAGGTTATTTCTTTTAGAAATTTTGTTTTAACGATTAAAAAAGTACATCATGCAGAGACTTTAGCTATTAATTAAACACATCCGGGATCAACTCAGATGGAAACATTTTAGAAGATTGTGAGCTGACTGGTACGTAGTATTTTTATGCTTAGCTTTGCACGATGTAAACAAAAATCATCATCCCAATGTACTTCATGTATTTACCATAGTAATGTTTTTCTAAGACAAGCTTTGGTGAAAAGAGCACTGTAAAAAGTGAGAAGGAGAAACTTCTGATGTGACAACTTGAGGTGATCAGTGGACCCGTTGAGCAGAAAAACTAAGGAAAAATAAAAAAGTAATCATTCTCAGCAATCATTCTCAGCAATCATTCTCAGCAATCATTCTCTAATGGGGATTTTGGGGTTCCTTGCCAGTACATCAATATACCAATGCACCCAACCACTTTAGTGTACCCCAAATTCTCATCTTATGAATTTAATGAATTAATTTAATAGACCAGAGGTTAAGATTTAGAGAGACTTACCATTGAAAATTTATCCAAAAGAGTTAAAACTAAGGCCATGAAGTGCTATGTACATTCACATTCATTATAGTATTACTTATAATAACTAAGGCTATAGGTATAATATAAATGCTCACCAGTAGATGAATAAGCAAAGAAAATTTGCCATATATGTGAATATATATGAATACTTTAAAAAGAAGGAAATTCTGCAAAACGTAAAGCATGAACTTGGATGCTATTATGCTCAGAAAAAGAAGTCACAGAAAAATACTGGATATATTTAAAACTGCCAGATTCATGTAATCAAAGAATAAAATGGCAGTTACTAAGGGTTGGCAAAGAGAAGATGGGAAATGATTAATCAGTGAACATATAGTGTCAGTTAACCAATATGAAGACGATCTACTGACCTCCTTCATGATAGTGCTTATTAGTCTGCAATGCTGTGTTGTATACTTAAAAATGAAGGCAGAAAAGTTCATGGTAACCATTATTACCCAGTAAAATTAAAATCAAAAGCCCTTTGAATGGTATACTTTAAATGTAGGTGCTTCAGCATGTGCATCATTTCTCAAAACAATTTTCAAAGTGATGGACATGGTCTTACAGTATGAGTTAAAATTTTTCATGTGTTTTGAAATTAAATGTCAGATATTATAATAATTTATTATCTCAAGATCAAAAGTAATTTTTAACATGAAATATAGGAAATGAAACAAAATCCACGAATAGCCAATTATTTTTTAAATTTCATATATATATATATATACATATATATATATATATATATATATATATATATATATATATATATATATATATATATATATATATATATATAAACAGGTTATACTCTTTTATCCACTCATCTCTGCTCTGGCTTCCCCTGTGCCTTCCTCAGTGGGGTTATGGTATTTACTGGGGAGGGAGCTTTGATGGGGCCTCAGTCAGTCCTTATAGGGAAACAGGCAGATGGTGCCTCAGGGTATTCTCACCCACACTGTGGCTCATACAATCTTGCCACCTTTTCTTCCACAATGTTCCCTGAGCCTTGGCAGTCCTGTTGGCAGTCTGATTTAGTATTGTGTCCTCTGTAGTCTCTGGATTTCTGCTTTGATAAGGTTTGATGGATCACTGTGTCCATTACTATAACCCTGGAGCTGGTTGTCAGGCTAGCAGTAAGAGCATTCATTACCCCACTTCCTCTCTAATTTCTCTCTGGCCCCAGCAGATGAGGTAGAGGTGGTATAGCTAGTGGTATGGAGTCTGCTTATTGTCTTATCAATGGATCTTGCTTCTCCTCCATTTTCTCTGCCTTCTGTAAAACAAAACAGATTCTCCAAACAAGAGTGAGAGTAGCTTCAGTTAAAGGGGGGTATGCATGTTATTTGAGAGACTTTTTGGTGTGAAATCCCACCTTTCTCCAGAGACCAGTGCAGTACCTCCTATGAGTTCTCTTCATATGAGTTCACTCACAGAGCAGTTGGTTGCCCCAGAGGCTGTGTGCCATTATTGCAAAAGTGTGTACTTCTTGTCCCACTGGGTGATTTCACAGTCTGCAGAGTCCCATGCTTATCCATCCTGTTGGTGACCATTGTCCTCCTGCTGCTCCAATCCATCTCTCCAGCACTCCAGGGCCTAGCCAGGGGAGCTAGGTTTTGTTTTTTTCTGTTCCATCGTGGTATTTTGATGTCCTGTGACTGCAGCCCGTTAGTCAGTAGTTTTTCTGTGCCTTGAGTGGTCCCAGTAAGCTTTGATTTGAGTCCGTGTTGTCATGAAAGGGTTAAGAATTGTAGAGGATATGTTCTGGTCATGCCCAGAGAGTGTTTATTGATGATTCATTGTTTTTAGAAGAATAGGATCTATTATGTAAATATCTTTATTTAGAATCCCATGAATGCCATTTTTTTTCTATTTTACTCCTCCTTAGTTCTTTGAATTGAAAACACCAACTTATGGCTGGAAAAGTATGTTTTCCTGTTAAAAATGTTAACAAGTCATTTGAATTCAGTGTCCTGTAGGATACAAGACACACAACCCTATAAGCTGTTTCATTTCACCTGCCAGTAAGCAGTTAGGAGGGAGTGAAACTTCTCATATTTCCAGAAGTATTTCTTTTTAAAGTTATATTTTATTTACTTGCGAGAGAGAGAGAGAGAGAGAGAGAGAGAGAGAATATGAATGAGAGTATGGGTGCACTGGGCCTTCTTGGTGGTGCAAACTAACTCCAGACACATGCATCACTTGTGCATCTGGATTTTCATGGGTGCTTGGGAGTTGAGCCTGGGTTTGCAGGCTATGAAAGCAGGTGCCGTTAACTGTTGGGCTATCTCCCAAGTTGTCCACAAGCATTTCTAAGAGATCTGATTGAACTAGATATTTTTCTAATATCCGAGTTATTAAGAAAAAAAATATAGAATCTAAAATCTGAAAAACCAGAAGAAATAGGACTTTTCATATTTGGGGTCTGAGGAGATGGCTCTATGGTTAAAGGTGCTTGCTGATAAAGCCTTTTGATTCCCCAGTGTCCAAAGTGACACATGATTCTGGAGTTCCTTCCCTGGCACACCCATCCTTTCTCTCTCCTCCCTCTGTTTCTCCCTCTCTCTCTCTCTCTCTCTCTCTCTCTCTCTCTCTCAACCAAATAATTTTTAAAAGAAATTCATATATTATTCTACATTGGATGAGTCGCTTTCAGGCTCACAGTTTGTGAAACTACAGTTATTCTAGTATGTTGATGACTTTGTGATAGGTCGAGGGATGTTAGGGTGTGCTAAATGGAGTCATTCTCATAATCCTTTACTTCATGGAACCTATCATAACAGAGACTGTCATCTACCAAGTAAAGGTTGATTTTAGGAACTCATACTTCTAAGGCCCAAATAGTTTCTAGAATAAGAAAATGTTCCTTGGTTCTGTCTATTTCAGCAAAAGAAATGCTTCAAGCTTATGATAAATTCCTGTAGTGTACAGTGCTTTACAAAGTCAGCCAATTTCTGGCCTCTAAAGACTTTCTCCAATAACTTTCCACATCCATTCCCTTGAATACGCAAATTTGCCTGACTCAGTCACAACTGTCATCAATCAGGACCTTGCAGTAAGTAATTGTGTCGAGATTGCTCCCTGAGCAACAGTGAACGATTGCTCCAATGCAAGCATTCAGTATTATTAGATGAGAAGGAAAAAAAATCACCAAAATTTTGCCTGAATTTGTAGTCAGGTGATTCCAGCTCATTGATGGCAGGAAAAAGGCTGTGGGTAAATGGCTACAATATGAAGTTCACAATCATTCAGTTCAGCAGGTATTGGTGAATATGAAGATGACCAACACTAAGTCAGCACTTAGAAAGACCTAGGTTTTTGTGTATCGAACTAAAAAATATAGTGAAGTATTCTTTCTAAAACTTTTCCAACTTTGAAGTTAATTTGAAAATCTTCCTTACAATTAGTGACAACTGGATCAAGTTGAATAAATTAGGTCTAGAAATTATGATTAAACTTGGAAAAGCATTTGCCCTGTCCCTAAATAACATCTTGACTACAGCAAAACACCTAATGAGTATTCAAGAGTTATTATCTCATTTTCTCAACCCAGGAGCTTGAATTTGCTCCTCCAGCTTTGTTCCTGTAATAATGGAAATAGCAAAGTTACTGCAAAGAAACTGAACGGTTTTCATGTGCTGGGACCATGGGCTCATTTCATTCTCAGCAGAGTGCAAGAAGTGAGTATTGCTAGATGGAGCACTTGGCACAAGGGGCCATGTATGATGTCCCGGTTCACAAGGTGAGGAAGTGGCCAAGATGCCTGACCAGCCCAGGCACCTTCGCCCCTCCGCAGCTCTCCACTTGTTAGCTAGCCCTCCCATTTACCCATCCACTCTTACCTGATTGTCTGAAGATCTATTTTCATGCTAGATGGTGTTCTCTCTAAGAGGATGGGTGTCCTTCATTGGTATTTGGGTGACCAGAGCCCAACAAAACCACAGAGAGATGTTTGGGTCAGGCTACAGACGTGCCATTTGCTGTCCTTGGCTATGTTTTAGCTCCTGTATTCTTTTCTCAGTGGTACCATATTAATCCAACAGTCAAGACGCATCTTGAACTACTCAGTGCTTCCCTTAGAATTCATTCCCATTCTTACAAATGGTCCTGTTGTTGAAGAAGGTCCATAGAGCTTCATTGCTCTTAGAGACATCCAGCCACCACCTAGACTCCCAAGTGCCTTAAGGCCCCCTTGCTGAGGGCGTTCTAGGTCACAAGTCTCACAAAGGTACCAGACAAGTGACTGAAGAATTATTATCAAGTGACTTTATTCAGCACTCTGCTGTCATCATCATGGCATTATTAATTTTTTTGTCAAAGGACTCTCATTTTCATATTGCATGGGGTGATTTAGTTGGTCTTGGATATATCATTGGATCACATTTCATCATAAATTCTGTAAAATAATATGCTGCTATCTGTTACTAATTTCTCTTATCTCTTCACTTTGATTGTATCTGAAAGACAGACCAAATGTTTTCTTTGTCCTCCTGTAGCACCTCCACAGTCCATGGTATAGGTACCAATATGCTTTAAGAGAATTAGCACAGAAAAGAACATGGATTTTAAGTGTCTCCAGCCCTCAACAGAGAGGAGTGCAGGATCCTGAAAAGAGCCAGTGAGTGTGTTTACCAGCCTTTCTCACTTATACACTTCCTAGTAGACATCCTGGCAGTGTCAAAGAAAGCAGAAGGTCCTTGTAGACAAACATTATGTGAATAACTCAAGCCACAAGCAGAGTGTTTTATTTATTCCTCCACTTTGTGCCTGGAGAGAAGGCCTGTTTCAGAAATGCAGTTCTCTGACTTCCGTGCACTTCCGATGATGAAAACAGCTTCCTCTCTGTAATTTTCATTCACAGACACCTTGTAAAGGACAGTTAAACCCAGCCGGCAATGAAAATTGAGCAACATCTGTTGTTCATGTTTTTACTTATTCACAGGTGACTGTTTACCACATTTATTCAATGACCTCACATGCCTGACCAAACAAAAGTACCCTTTGTCCCAGCCAAAGCAGAAATGCACTCAGGATTTTTGAAACAACATGCTATTTTATTCCAGAGAGATTCTAGGGTCAGTTTTAATGACAAAGGAAGCACTTTATGCCACGACTTGAACAGTCCCACCTGTTGAAACTTGTAATGTTATTGCTCCAGACTCTTCAGAACTCAAGGTTTAACTTTCCCCTGGTCGCATGAAGGCTGATGTACGTACTGCCAAGAATGTAATGACAAGATGGGTTGACCCAAAACCCAGACATTTCTGAGCTAGGCGTCAAGGGAGAAAGAGCTCGGCACACCAGCAGCTGAGGCACGTTGTGTCAACAAGATGGAATGTTCCTGATCTCACTTTGCAGTGCACACTTCAACCCAGACCACAGCACGATGGCTAATGGATGTGCACAGTTCCTTGTGAGCCATCCTTGCGGTGTGCTTGGATGGGAAACATCTGTCTCATCTGCAGTGTCTGGTCCAGGAGGCCATTGTAGGTGTGCTCAGTGGCTCCTTTGGTTCACTTCTTTGTTAGCCAGAGTGAGGATTGAAATGCTTTTTACTTCAAAAACAAAGTTATGTGGAAAAGATTTTTCTGGGTAGGACAAGTTCAAGGGAAAAAAATCAACTGCTTATTATTCCCTGTTATTCAGGAACATAGAAATAGTTCAGTCCCGGAAAAGTGTGCTTTCCCTTAAATCTTCAGTGATCATGGTGGTGATTGTTGTGGAATTTTTGACTTGTCTAGCACTTGGAGTGTCATCGTCTGTGGCTTGTTCTTTTTTCTGTCTAGCCTGCTTCCACCAGCTGTTGACAGAAAACAAATAGTACAAATTTCAAGGGAAATGACTATACTGTAATTTTGTAGTTCACAAATGGCAATTCCATGGGAAATAGGAAGAGAGAAGGGGCCATGTTAGCCAATCACACTCACGAAAACTGGAAAGAGGGATAGAGAGACAGCTCAGTGATTAAGTGTGCTTCCTGTGCAAGTGGGAAGGTCTGAGAGGGCCTGAGACTGCCCAGATTTGAATCTCCAGAACCCACATAAACAGCTAGGCATGGCTATGTACACCTGTGACTCCAGGATCTCAAAGGAAATAGAGACAAAGAAATTGCCTGGGCTTGAGTGAAATAGCAAACTTCACTATCAATAAGAGACTCCAGCTCTTACAAGACTTGTGGAAGGGCAATAAAGTAGGACACTGACATTTTATGTGTACTACTGACTGCAGGCACACAGCCCACCACAGGAGAGTGGATATATATATATATATATATATATATATATATATATATATATATATATATATATAGTGCATATATATAGTGCATATATATACCATACACACACCATACACATCACAGCACATGCACACAAACAAGAACTACTAATAAAATTAAAAGATAAACACCTCCATTATAAAAGAGAAAATGTACAGAAATAAAGATGCTACTCACTCTTCTTTTAGGTGCCTCCGGCAAGAGAAATAAAAGATAAGATAGAAATAAATATCTATCTCGCATCACTTTCAGTATTGTTCCACTATTTGCCTTGTCAGAGCTCAAGGACTCCCTTATCTTTGAGTTCCATTTACCATATTTTTGAGCATTTTAAGGGGTAACTGAGTTATGAGTCATTGCCGAGCTTTTCGGCATCATTGTACCAAGAGCACATACCATGTTTTCTACCTGTCCATGTAAATTATTGCCTGCATGCAAAACTCCAGGAACGATTTGGCTTCCTGCCCACACAAATGACTTCTCATCATTCAGGCTTCAATTTAATGCCAGTGTGTACTATAAGATGTATGTTCAACCCTACAAATGAGCTTCATGTGCATTTCAGTTTCAGAAAACCTGGGCTGAATTTTAAAAGGAAACATTTGGGATCTATTGTAATGGGGGTGGGGGCGGGTCTGTGCTAGGTGCATTTTAAGAACATCGTGGAATTAAAACACTGAGAGAATTTGGCAGCTACACTAAACTAGGAAGGAAGGAAGGAAGACAAAAAGAGGAAAGAGGGGAAAATTATAGTTTTTTAACTTACTTTTTCATAAAACTAAGAGATAATGTAAATTTGATTGTTTGCATGTGTATGTACATGTCATGTGTATGCATGTATGAGCGTGTGTGTGTGTGTGTGTGTGTGTGTGTGTGTATGTATGTAGGCCAGCATTTGGCAACAGGCTTCCTCACCCTCTCTCCCTACTCAATTAGCTGAGGCAGGGTCTCTCAGATGAACCAAAGCTCACTGGTCTGGCTAGTCTGGCTAACCCTCTGGCCCTGAGCACTCCCTTGTCTTCTCCCAAATTTGGGGCATTGCAGGCACCATGTCCACCTGGCATTTACGTGGGTGCTGACAACCTAAACTCAGGTCCTCACATCTGCGTGGCAAGCATTTTATTCACTGAGCCATCTCCTGGGCTCTTAGAATGTTCCTTTTTAGTTACTGTTTTTCCAATTTGTCTCCTCTCTTCTTCTGACTACTTGCTTAGTAAGCAAAGCCAAGTTGGAAAGCAAAGCACAGTATCCTGATATTTATTCTATAGGCAGAATCTGCTCCAGGCATAGGCTAGGGAGGTACTCTATAATCCTTCCTTTATGCTTAAGACTAAGGATGAAGATCTATATGAAATGCATTACAATGTATTTCAAGTTTATCACATCAAAAACATTGTCAAAGTTTTTCTTAATGTAGCAAGATATCTTGTGCATTTTAATAAGATAAGTTAAGAAACATAAAAAGCAAACAAAAATGCCTACACCACACACACACACACACACACACACACACACACACACACACACACAAGCATCGGAATGTGGGATATGTTGGCAAAGGGAATGTTTTGAAGTAAATGTTAAAAAAAAGGAACATTTCCCATAGTTTTGCATTAGCATAAACAAGTACAGCAGTCTACCGACCAAAAAACCCAGCAACGACAACCACCCAGGCAATCTGTTCACCAGAATCCATGCATCTCCAGGGGAAGCAATCATCTACTTTGGCTAGCTAATCATACAAGTAATCAATATCATATACTGTGTCTACTTAGGCCAAATTTAATTTAGGGAGCCGTCTTTCACTCAATTGTAGAACCGAACTTGTAAAGTTAAATAGTGTTCAAGCACACTTTTTTTTAAAAAAAAAAAAGACAATTGAGAAAAATACCCATGTTGCAAAACAATTATTTCTTGCCTTAATTTATCTTTTCTTTCTAGTGCAGTGCTATTCAATGCATCAGTAAGCCAATTTTGTCCATCGCCATGATTCTATTTGGTTGCTGAGAATAAGTTGTTTCCTATTATACTAAAGTCTAAGCAAAGAAAGAGACATTAGTGATAGGATGGCTTTCAAAATTATAGCTGTTAGTTGTCACTTAGAACCTGAGTAATACCTCTAATCTTTTATATTTTTTATACTTTGTTGTATATTGACATTAGTTTTTATTATTTATATTGGTCCAAGCTAGATGATGAGTTTCTGGAAGATAATTATACACCATATCCATCATTGCTTTTATAAAGTTGCACATAGCCAAGCCATATTTTTATTCTTAACTTTCCTCATTCATATGGAGTTTTTGAGTCAAGTTCTTGCCAGTGTTTTTAATAATTTTTCCCTCAGCTATCCATTAAATGTCCCCAGAATTGTATAGCTGAAAATTACATCTTATATAATGAGCCTTCTTACTTCAAAGATAAAGAGAACCAAGACTCAGAGACATTAAATATTTGGCCCAAAATCAGATTAAGGATTCCTAGCTTTCAAACATCAGAAGAGGGTTCAGTTTAGGGATGAGTAAACTCTGGCCCAGACACCTGGTGATTCTTGGCAGCCTTCCTTAACAAGGATCATAACTGATGAATGGACATTTGTGGTTTATTCAAATTAAGATAAATCTCACTCATCAGTTGGCATAAGGTAAATTAATTTCTAAGTATAATTTTTAGAAACCAAACACTGGGGTGGAATTAGAGAGGCAAGAACAGTAGCTGAAGTGGAAATGCCAAGTTTTCTAACAAAGTGTCTCTGTGAGGGCTTAGCAAACTACCTAAGGATCATTTAATTATGTTATTCACCCATGCATGCACATATGTGAACACAGCAATGCATCTGGCAGCCTCCTTCCACAGAGTTTAGAAAGAGTCATCACATTCTCAGTGGTGTCAGGACTTTTTTTCAGGTTAAAGGAATTTGACTGAAGTGGTATTGATTATATTACAGAAATAGTTACTTTCCCTGGCATTCGACAAAAACTTTTGCTGAATTAATTTGTAATTAATTGATTTACATATAAATTAATAAATGATGCTTTTGGAAAGGGCCTCTGAACTTTAAGAAATGTTTAAAATATTCTAGGGCAAAAGAGGGAATTGCTCATAGGTTCTGGCATACTGCTTTGTTTATCTAAACTATGATAATCTCAAAGTTTTCTTAACATTCCATTGGGTAAGAAGAGAGAGAATTGGAGCTTAGGATTCCTTTCTTAAGAGGTTTTCCAAGAGAAAACAAGGGGTAAAAAGTGACAAATGGAAAGCAAGCTGCAAATAAATAGCACTTTCATGAAATAATGCTAATCATTTTTATTTCTTCAATATATACAGAGAATAGCAATGCTCCATCTGGTTTTGAAATTTTTGTTGCTTGATGACCTAGCATGTGATATGTTTTTGAGATAATTCTATATGTTCCTGAGATGAATGTATGTTTTATAGTGATTGATTGATAATGGCAAATTGGATGGAAGGTTTCAGAAATTCCACATATTTCCTTTTTTCCACATTCATTTATACTACCAGTCATTAGGAAAGTGATTTTCATGAAGTCAGGCACAATGTTTTTTTTTTCTTTTGCTATCCTGTTTTTGATATTTATATCTAAAACTCATAGTTATACCTGTTAAGATTTGAATATCTGTGCCCCAAAGGGTTCATGTGTTTAAGGGATGGTCCTCAGCTGTTGGATCTAATCATTGACAGGTGATTGGATCATGAGGGCTCTGATAGATTCATAATTTGAAGGCTGTATTGGGAAGTGGTAGAAACTTTGGGGCAGGTAAAAAGTCTGCATATGAATGAATTCCTTTTGCATATGAATTTTCAGTTTCAGCATCAGTTGTTGAAAAGACTGATTCATTGGATTACTTTTAGTTCTTTGCCAAATGTCCGCTGGCTGTTTGTGAGAACCCATCATAGACTCTCTAGTCTGTCTCATCAATCAGTCTACACTTTCATTAAAACCACATTGTTTTGACTATTATGGCTTTATGGCATCTTAAAGTTAGACAGCGTAATTATCCTTTTTTTTCTCATTCAATATTGCTTTGGCTATTCTGGGTCTTTACCTTTTCAAATAAGCTTCAGAGTCAGTGTGTTGGTATCCAGAAAATAACTTACTGGGCTTTTGCTTGGTGGAAAAAATTATATCTTTACAATATTGAGTCTTCCTATCTACGAACATGGACTAACTCACCATTTATTTAGTTCTTCAGAGTTTTTGAATGTTCTTTATATTGATCTTGTGTATATTGAGCTGGACTTACATCTATTTCCTTTGTTAATATGGCTGTTACCATGCTTTTAATTTCAAGTTTGACTTGTATGCAGCTGATTCATTAAAATGTAATTGAATTTTGTATCATAACCTTGTATCTTACAACCTTGCTAAAATTGCTTAATAGTTTCAAGAGTTTTATCAATTCTTTCAGATTGTCTATATATTTTTTTTCATGAAGAATGAAGGCAGTTTAATTTATTCCTTCCTAATCTAGACTTTCCTTTTCTTGTTTTACCAAATTTCCTGGAACTTCTAACATAACAATGAAATGAAGCACTTAAAGAAGACATCTTTACATGGTTTCTGTGCTTGGTAAAAAAAGGTCTATATTATCACCATGAAGTATAATTTTAAGGGTGATTTCATGTAAATTCTGTTTTCTTCACCAAATACCTTTTCTCTATTTGTTAAGTATTATTAGATGAATGGATGTGTTATTTTTTGGGGGGTGGTGGTATTATTTCACTCAATGCTTTTATACATTATATGATTGTGTTGTTTTCTCCTCCCGGGGCACCATCGGCCACCGTGAAGGGAAAACAGAGAAGCGGCAGGAGCCAAAGAGAGCTGTCCGCTGTCTCAGGGCTGGGGTCCACAGAGCTGGGGGAATGGCGCAGGGGGGGCCGGCAGGACACAGAGGTGAACAGATGTGTATTGTATATCCATGTGGTTCTTTATTCAATTGGGGGAACTTACATTTTATAGGAAAAGGAGGTCAGGGGGATGGGGAATGGGAAAAGGAGATTGGTTGATGGGGGTGGGGAGTTAGCAGCCTGCACTGGGATAGGTGGGTGGGATAGGTAGGTGGGGACAACCTGAGAATACCTCATTTGGAGGCCATGAGTGGTGGGAAATACATGATGCTAGCCATGGTCCGTGGGGATGGGTACAAGGAAGTTTTTCTGATACCCAATGCCAGTCATGCTGAGATGGAAATGCTGGTTTCTGTGGCTAGCCCATGGGGGTTGGGAGTCTTTTCACCTCACTCATACATCCTTAACCCTTTGTTCTCCGTGCCCTCAGTAGCAGTGCCAACAGGCAGTGCCCAACATGATTGTGTAAGCTTTATTATTTTACCTGATAATGTGATAAATTATATAAATTGATTTTCAAATGCTGAACCAGCTTTATATGTTCTGAGTTAAGCAATTCACATTATCATCACACACATACACACACACACACACATGCACACACACACACACACACACACACACACACACACACACACACACACTTCTTTTATACACTGTTGAATTCAATTTTCCAAACACTAATTGAGAAATTTTGCATGCATGTTCATGATATTAGTGGTATAAAGTTTTCTTTTCTTATATATTTTTATCCTATTTTTAGCATTTCAATAATTTTCCATTTTATTGATTTTTTCTCTAATGGTTTCTTTATTATGCTTACTTTTAATGTAATTTGTTCTTATTTTTCTAGTTTCTTAAGGGAGAAGCTTAGCTTGTTTACTTAAATCTTTACACTTTTCTAACATGTGAGTTTAATGCTACAGTGTCTCTCTAAGCATTGTCAGAATTACATCCCAGAAGATTTGCTCTTTGATTCTGCTTCATTCAATCCAATGTATTTTAACTATCTCTTCAGATTTCTTTTTTGATTTATGTGTTATTTGTAGCATGTTGCTTAATCTTCAAATAGTTCAGGAATATTCTAGCTATCTCTTTTTTATTAACATCTAGTTTATTACATTATGGTCTTACAGTGATATTGTATGATTTCTTTTAAGCACTTTTTCAGTATGTCCTATTCCCAGAATGTGATCTGTCTTGGTGAATGTTCCTGGTGAACTTGACAAGAGTGTGTATTCTGCTTGTGGTTGAGTGAGTGATCTATAGAGGCCAATTATATACAACTAATTAAAGCTGTTATTGCACTTGACTGTATTTACTGATTTTCTGCACTCTAGATTTGTCCATCTTTGATAGAGTTGTTGAAGTTGCCAATTATAATGGAATTGATTCCTATATTTCACCTTGCAATTCTATCAGTTTTTGCCAGGTACATATTGACAATTATTACTTACATGAACCTTAGATATTGTACCGATCTTGTTATTGTTATTTAATTTTCTTTCCCCTGATCATTTTTCTTATTTTGAAGTCTGTCCTTTCTGACATTTAGCACTAACATTTATTTATGTTTTTGTTTTGTTTATTGTTTACATGTAGCCTTCTTCTTCCCTTTTATCTACATTTACATATATCTTTGAGTCCACAATGCACTTCCTTACAAGGAACCCATATATATTTTTACATTTAAGAATTTTTTTTAAAAAAGAATTTTCTAATTTAGATAATAAGTACCTAAGTGTTGTTTTAATCTACTCTTATAACTTGCTTTTAAAAATTTATAATACTTAAATATAATTGTAAATAAGTGATACATTTAGATTAATATCTACTGTGATTATATTTTTTATTGCCCTTGTTTTTGTTTCTATTTTTGCCTTTTAGTCTTTTTCTGCCTTTTGAGTTTTTTATTGAACCTTTTATATGGTTCCGTTTTCTCTCTTTCTTGGAAAATTAATTACAGTTTTTTAAATTTTTTAAATTTTTTTGCGTTTAGGGTTTTAATGTACATTTGCAACCAACTAAAAAACATTCCAAATGTTATAACAAAATAGTCCCAGTCCCGCTCTGCCGTTCCTCATGTCATTGTCATTAACTTCACTCGAACAGTAATTAAAATCATTGATTAGGTTATGATTCTTTTGCACATTTTGTTTTTCTTGATCAAGTTAGAATAAGAAAAATTAAAGATTTAATTTTACCTTTGTTATTTTTTCTTTTCCTCTTGCTCTTCTCTGTAAGCTACTGAGTGTGTATGTATTATATATACACATACATACACACTCAGTAGCTTATTCAAACTGCAGAAAAACAAAGATAAAGAAAAAATTTGAAATAAACCAGAGGGCAAAATAGTTTACTAACAGGAGAACAAATATAATCAAATATAACATAATACATTTGTGTATGTATGTATATATACATACAAACATACATACATACACACACATATATGTATAAATATATATTTTCTGAAGAGCTTCTTTTAAGATTTTCTTTCAAGGAAGGATTATTTACAATAAATTTCCTGATATTTTTGTTGTTACTGTTCTGAGAATGTTGTTATTTATTCTTCCTTTCTTTTATATTCGTAGTGGTCACAGGGGTTTGGCAACTTGAGAGAAGATTTTCCTATATAGCCTGGCTGGCATCACTGTAGAGTTCAGGCTGGTCTTATACATGAGATCATGCTTTAGACCCCCAAATATTGGGATTACAAGTTTGTGCCACTATACCTGTACTCTTGCTCGATTTCTGATTGGTGATGTTTCCTCTGACACTTTAAATATTTCACTCGACTCCTGTCTTACATGCATGGTTTCTGAGAAGTTGGATTTCTGGATCCTTAGATGGACAAATTATGTTATATTTGATTATATTTGTTCTCCTGTTAGTAAACTATTTTGCCCTCTGGTTTCTTTCAATTTTCTTCTTTATCTTTGTTTTTCTGCAGTTTGAATAAGAGATTCCTAAATGTAAGGATTTGTTTTGATTTTTTGTTATTTGTTCTGTTTTTTTTCTCTGTGCTTCCTGGACTGTTATTTGGTATCTGATGTTAATTTGAGAAAATTTTAGTCATCTTTGCTTTAAATATTGCTTTTGTTCCTCCATCTTTCTCTTCCTCCTCCTCCTTTTCAGGCATTCCCATGATATAATACTGTTCCTTTTATTAAATAGTTCTTTCATATTCTGTTGCATTTTTAGTCTCTTCTCTCTGCATTTAAATTTTGAGAATTTCTATCATATTAATATCAGAGATGCTTTACTTAGTCATAGTTTATTCATATGACAATTAAAGCCATTCCTCATTTCTGGTATTGTGTTTTGAAAATCTATAGTATTTCTTTATTATTCTTCTTGAAATTTCCAATCTCTGCTTATGTCTTCTCTTGCTACTATCTTTTTCCATTAGAACCCTTAGAGTATTGATCATATTTACTTTAAATTTAGTGGTCTGATAATTCCATATCTGAGTAAGTCTCCAACGTTTGCTCAGTCTCTTCAAACAGGTTTTTGCCTTTCCATAAGCCTTGTGACTTTCTGTTGAGAAGTAGACATGATGTACTGGATAAGAGGAACTACAGCAAGTAGATTTAGTGATGTGGTGTGGGAAAGGAATGTATTCTCTAGTCCTATACTTGAGATTTTTAGTGAGCCTCTACATCTAAACTGAAATCTAAATTGATTCAGGATGACTCAGGGAAGGGTAGATTTAATTACCTCCTTGCTCCTAATGGAGGGCTAGAGAGGACTGGAGTCAGTTACTTCCCACTGCTAGGGTCAGTTAGTCTATACAACACCTAGTAGCAGCCTTGCAAAGAGGAATACTAAACCATTTGAAAATAGATTCCTTCTCTTCCGTCCACAGTAAATTCTGGGGACTTTTCTCTGACCTTGTCTGGGAGAATCTCATAGAGTTCTTGGAGATAATATTCAGAAGGGTGATGGTCCCTCTCTTGTGGTTCCCACCCCCAGTTTTTATCTTTACAATTTGTCTATCTAAGGCTTAAGAAATTTAGGTTTCTCTGCCATGGTTCCCACAGAACTGAGTTTCTGCTCTGCTCTATTGTGACTTTCTCTATCTTTCCAATTGGTGTGTTGGGAGGGTAAGGACAGGGATGAGGGATGATCTCTCTCCTCTCTAATGATCTCAGAAGATGTGTTACTTTTCTAGTTTACACAGTTTTTTTTTCATTTTATGTTAGGATAGAGTAACTACTTTTAAGCACCTCATATGCCAGACTATTTTCCAGAACCACCCTTTTAGTTTTAACTCTTCTGTCTTTATCCTTAAAGAGCAACTCTTGTTAACATTTTATACTGGATTTTGCCTTTTTATCTAGTCTGTAATTTTTGACTTTCAATTGGAACATTCAGTCCTTACACATTTAATATAATTATTGCTATGGTTAACTTTAAATCTAGCATCTTGGTATTTGTTTTATATTTGACCTCTCTGTTCCGTGTTTTTTGCACCTTTCATCCTGTTTTTACATCATTTCATTGCATCGTTTTTAGTTCTACTTCTCCATGTTCTATTTTTTATGACTTCAGCCTATTATATTAGTCTTCTAATACTTCACAAACAGTGCAAGGATTTTACCATAGCTTATTGTGTATGCTCCTATGGTTCTTTGAAATGTTGTCCTACATTTTATTTTTATGTGTGTTTTAAATTCTGTAATACATGGTTCATTTTTTTAAAAAACATCAGGATTTTACCACGAGTTTAAGAACAGAAATAAAAATAGTAACACTCTCGCTTCTTCCAATGTCTTCCAGCTCTTCCTGTCGATCTGAATTTATATCTGGCACTATATCCATAAGCCTAAAGAGCTTTGCCTAGAAGTTCTTGGCGTCTGGCTTTGCTGGCCATGAACTTTTCCTTTTGTAAAAACCCCTTAATGTCAGCCCTTATTTTCAGTGGCTATGCAAATCTAGATGGGCAACTATTACTTTCTCTGATCAAGTAGTAAAGGGGTTCCAGAGCACTTAGTTGACCTTTTTAAGATTTTCCATCTGTGATGTGCTTTTCTTTGATCCTCTGAAGAGCTTTCATTTTCAGCAGTTTGATCAGGATATGCCTAGAATGTGTTTACTTTGAATTTTGATGTTTACTAAGCTTCTTGAATCTAAAATGAATGCTTTCAAACAATAAAAGAAAAACACTTCATTATTTCTTCAACATTTTCTTCATTATTTTTCAACATATTCTCTCTTTGGAACTCTGTTTAGTTATAGATCTCATCACTTGATATTGTCCTAAGCTCACTGAAATACTTTAAGTTTGCTCAACCTTTGTTTCCTCGGCATACCATTTCAGATATTTTCCATTGACATATATTTATGTCAATTACTTTCTTTCCTCGTGTCTAATCTTTTGGTAGGCCCAGTTAGTCATTTTTTAAAAATATTCAAATACGTGTTTCTCCGTTCAATTTCTTTATTGTTCTTTAGAATTGCTATTTCTCCTGAAATCCTATCACTTCTTTTGTATATATCTTTTAATGTACTTATTAACATGATACTGATTTTAAAGTTCTATTGTCTCAAACAATGAGACATTTATAGATCTTTTATTAACTTTTTCTGCTACAAACTTGGTATTATGAATGAGAAGTTTTAGTTATTCTGGATTCAGTAAATTCCTCTAAACAGTCTGAACTTTTGCTTTGCCAGGAAGTTAGGTTACTAGTTGGTGCTCTTAGTTCTTTATAATCATGGGTTTTGGCTTTATTAGACCAGATGTATTTCAGTTTTATTTCAAATTCAAGAACATAGCCATTATCACTGAAACCTGATCCTTATTCACAAATTGTAACAATTCTTGGGATTTAATTTTAAAAGTTTTTTTTTTTATAAGCCACTCTAATTTGGCACAACTTGGACTCCAAAATCTCACCCAAAGTAGGTAGCTTTTGAAATTTTCACTGAGCTTTCAGTCTTCAAGCTACTGTGTTTAGGGATCCACACATGCAGTTCAGAATTCAATTAGATGGAAAGATGGTTAGATAGCTGATAAATGATAGATAGATAGATTGTAGATAGATAGATAACAGATAGATAGGTAATAGATAGATGCTAGATAGATAGATAATAGATAGGTAATAGATAGATAGATAGATAGATAGATAGATGATAGATACATACATAGATACATAGATACATAGATGATAGACAGACTGAATAATTGAGCCTCTAAGCCTAGCTACATCATACCTACTTTGGTAAATTCATAGTTAAAGATTGTAACTAGTAAAATATTCAAAAGGAGGATGGAATTTTTTTAATTTTAATATTTGTAATAATTATATTTATTTTAATCTCTTCTCCCTGGTCTCCAGACAGTTACTTTATAATATACTCATTTTATTTAATCACTTTATCCTTTAACTTTCACTGTAAGCTTTTTGAGAACCAAAACTCGTTGATTAAATCATTGTTCATGATACAGTGGTAGGTGGGCAATAACCGCCCATGATATTATCTGTTGCAGTTTCCTCCTTGTTGCTGGGATAAAGCACCCGACCAAAAGTAGCTGAGGGGAGGAAAGTTTGTTTTCGTTTTGGCTTACAGTCTCAAGGGGAAGCTTCATGATGACAGAAGAAAATATGGCCTGAACACAGGCTACGAATCACCTCAGCCACAGCAAGTGGACAACAGCAGCAGGAGAGTGAGCTGAACTCTAGCAAAGGGAGCTGGCTATAACAGCCCTCAGCTTGCACCCAGTAAAACACCTCCTCCAGCAAGGCTCTGCCTCCAAACTGCCATCAGCTGGGGACCAAGCATTCAGAACACATGCGTTTATGGGGGGGACATCTGATCCAAACCACCACATTATCATATATTTTTTAAAATGTTATAATGCTTATAATGTTTATCTTTATTTTCAGATATGCTTTCATGGAAGAAGCTCTAACAATTATTTGAAGACAGATCCTCAATTATAAGAAATAAAATAAATATTCATTATTTTCTGTTTTTTTGTGCTCTGAAATGAGTGATGAAATGTTAACATGAAAATAGTATAACATTTTAAGGAAGATCTGATAATTATTTCAGTTATTAAACTAGGCAGGCCCGCTTAGAACATATGTACTTTATCTCACTGAGAGTGTGGGGGGGGTGCCAGATTTTCCTTACAAAATCTACTGCTTCTTAGAGATAAAAACAGACAAGTCATTTTGTTTCTTTCTTCCTTTTAAAACTGTTGTGTCTTTTACCTTTCAAAGTTTTTCACAAATAATTTAAGCTGAGGCGAGGAGTGTATTAAAAAGTATGGGGACACTGCCAAGACGTTTGTCAGTAGAAATCCTTAAAAAATTCTAAAAAAGTAGAAATCCCAAGAAAGTGATGACATTCAAAGTCAGATTTTTTAGCTGTGTGTGAGAGGGACAGGCTCCACTACGGAGTTACACTCTTTTCTTACCCTGACTGCATCATGATTTTTTTTTCCTCCATGTCTGAAACATAAAGGCAATGCTACTACGAGTGTATTGAGACTTAGAAGTTAAATTGGATTGCCCATATTTCAGAAATGTTTGAGAGACACTTTACTCAGGGAGAAGATATTTCTAACTATGTGAAAAATTCTTCAGGCAATGCCTATTGACTGGAATATAGTTTCAGGAAACTTTTGAGAGCTAATAGTACAACCTTGGACTTTACTCTGCAGCACACCTATAGGCATACTAGAGTTGAACCTGTCGTGTGTTATGACCTGGGTTTACACATTTTGCTTGGCTGCAGGTTCCTCTGAGAAGAGCTCCTCCACTTCCACATTATCACAAGCCAACGAAGCATCTTTTTAAGGTATTTTATTTATTTGCAAGCAGAAAGAGACAGAGAGGCGACAGGCAGACAGAGAGAATGGGCATGCCAGGGCCTCTAGCCCCTGCAAATGAACTCCAGATTCATGTGCCACCCTGTGTATCTGGCTTTAAGTGGGTACTGGGGAATCAAACATGGGCCATTAGGTTTTGCAGGCCAGCACCTTAACTGCTGAGCCATCTATTCAGCCCAACAGCGAATCTTTTATAGAAAAATAAATTCCTCTTTTGTCATCCTTGCTAGAAACAGTCAGATCTAACATTTCTAAGGGAACCATCCAAGCACTTTCCTCCACTTTTAATGACTGCTTGCCACGTAACTAATTTATCTGTAACTAATTCTATTCTATGTAACTAAAGAACAGACTGACAAATGTTATGGCTTTAGTGTGCAAGCCAGAGAGAACTTTTCCAGTTGCAGACATTTCAGAACTGTATAATTTCTTACTGTCACTTTGTTTAGGTTTTCCAATCAGACTTCAGGAACTTACTTTGTTTCTTAATTTTTTAAAAAAAAAATAATTTTCCAAAAGGGCAGCCAGTTTCAAAAGCCTTTGAAAAAGGATATGCATATATTTTAAAGTATACCTTTTATAGAGTACTTAAAATGGACTGAATTATAATGGAATGGATTGGCTTAATACAGTGCCACAAAATTCAGTTAACCTCAAAGTCACTAAAATTCAAAGTATGAAAAGAGTTAGCATAATCCTACATAAAAATTGTGTTTTACACCTCATTAGATTTTATTGATCTCAATCATGGTTATATATATATATACCACAGATTAGCTGGAACAGGATTTTGAATTTTAGGTGGCTCCAGCTTTAATTCCTCAGAAGCTAGAATATCTTTATAATTACTTGTGTCTTGATAGATTAAGAATCATTGTTCACTGACGAGATTAAACAGTACTGTACTTCTGAGGAGATTAGGTTCCTTAAGAGAAAAAGTGGCATGATTAAAAAATGAAAGCTTATCACCCTGTCTGAAATGTAATCCTGTGTGCAGAGGAGGGACATGGAGAGTAGAGCTTCATGAATATGTCTGAAATGTATGCTTTTACATTCTTTCATGTTGGAAAATTAGACATATTTATTTTAGTACCCACATATAGTTTTAGTGAATTTAACTCTGGTTTGGAAAGACTTTCAGTTTATATTCACATCAGGTTTTGATCGCTCAGAGATCAACACCTGAGAATGACCCAGCTAGTCTAACAGAGCACTAGAAGCCTCAAGGCAGCTATAGAAGTCTATAGGGCACTGCATTCGCAATGACCTGGTTACTACTTGTCTTTGGCATCTTCACAGACCAAGACCTTAACACAAAAACACTGCATATTTCTTTAGTGTTTTTTGTTTGTTTGTTTGGATGGTTTCTTGAGGTAGGGTCTCGATCTAGCCCAGGCTGACCTGGAATTCACTGTGCAGTCTCAGGGTGGCTTTGAACTCACAGCGATCCTCCTGCCTCTGCCTCCGGAGTGTCTTCTCTTTAAGAGTGCTTTACATCCCAAACTTCATATTCCGAAGGTTGATAGATTTTCTTGTATCTTATCTGCCTATCTTAAGCCCAGATCTGTGACACATTTCCAAAGATCCAAAAATAATAGCATTCTTTAGATTAAAAAAAATCTTTTTTAGGAGAAAAAGGAAAGATTGTCTAATTGGGAACCTAATTATCATACCATGTTTTATTCCTAAATCCCCCTGCAGAAGACTCAATTCTTTCTCTTCTTGTCTTCTTTATCCCAATTAGGAACTAAATAAACACCATATTCAGTGGAAAGTCCAGGAAAAAAAATAAACATTCTAAATCATGAAAGTGTATATCAAAGACTATCAGTGGTCCACCAATATAAATTTTCCTTTTTTTCCCCATAGTAACAGAATCTTTTTTTTTTTTTTGTCTTGGAACAGAGTAAAGACTATTTTCTCCAACCTAGAAGTGAAATCTTTTGGAGCTTTCCATAAAAGAAGCTAACATGGACATTTTGCTCTTTTGTTAGTAGTATTATAGTTATTACTGTTAGCATATGAAGTATTTGGTTTCATTGTTAAGGCTTCATAGAAGTTTTATTTTTTGTTTCTCCCCTCTTTCCCCTATTCTCCTCTCTGCTCGAGTCCTCATCCTCCAGCATAGTATGACATCACATTGTCATACTATGGGTTTTTTTGTCCTGGCCCCCTCTTGTCACATCTTCTTCCCCTCTTGTGGTCTCCTACCTTGAATCACAGCTTATATCCACTCCTTTATTTTACTTGCATTCATACAAACACTAAAAATTGGGATACAGATATGAAAGATAACATATTACTTCATCTTTCTGGGTCTGTGTTATATCACTTAGTATAATTTTTCCAATTCCATTCATATTCCTACAAATGTAATAACTATTTTTCTTTACAGTTTCATAAAACTCAATAGTGCTAATATATATCAGATTTTCATTGTCTGGTTGATGTACATATAGGTTGATTCCTAGCTGCTATGAATAGAGCACCAATGAACACGGATATGCAAGTGTCTTTATGGTGGGATATAGAGTCCTTTGACTATATGCCCAAGAGTGAAATAGTTGAGTCATATGGTAGTCCAAAGTTTAACTTTTTGAGAAACCTCCACACTGCTTTCCATAGTGGCTATACCAATTTACACTCATTCCCACTAACAGTGAATAAGGGTTCCCCTCTCCCCACATTACCAGCATTTGTTATCATTGGTTTTGATAATAACCATTCTGATTGGATGAGATTCAATCTCAAAATGTTTTTTAAAAAATATTTATTTGTGTTTGTGTGTGTGTGTGTGTGTGTGTGTGTGTGAGAGAGAGAGAGAGAGAGAGAGAGAGAGAGAGAAGAAGAAGAAGAAGAAGAAGAAGAAATTGGGCACACCAGGGGGCCTCTTGCCACTGCAAAGTCCAGACACATTTTTCACTTTGTGAATCTGGCTTTGCATGGTGTGGTAGTTTGAAGGTATGACCTCCATAGCCTCAGCTATTTTTTTTTCTTATGGTTAAACTCCCTGCTTAAGTCTCCATCAACATGCTAGAGGAGGTATGTCACTGAGCAGATTTGAATTCCAACCCAAAGGAGTAAAGAGAGTGGTTTGAGCTCTGGTGAGTCCCTATTGACATTAGTGGTGCTGGCTATTGGTGGTTTCTCTCTGCTTGGATTTGTGAAAGGGAGCCAGCTTCCTCCACCATTGATGGAACTTCCTCCTATAAACAGTCTTTGGTTGGATCCTCGTCTCAGCAATGTAAAACTGATTATGACATGTGGGTACTGAGAAATTGACCTTGGTAAGTGCCAGTGCCTTTAACAACTGAGCCATCTCCGAGCCCTTAAAGTGGTTTGTTTTTCTTTCTTCTTCTTTTTTTTTTTTTTTTTTTTTTGGTTTTTCGAGGGTCTCTCTCTCTCTCTAGCCCAGGCTGACCAGGAATTCACTATGTGGTCTCAGGATGGCCCTGAACTCCCTTTGATCCTCCTACCTCTGTTTCCTGAGTGCTGAGATTAAAGCCAGGCTATTCAAAGTGGTTTTAATTGGCATTTCCATGATGGTTAAGGATGTTGAGTATTTTTTAAAAATCTGTTGCCATTTGTGTTTTTAATTTTGAGAATTGTCTGTTCATTTCATTAGCCCATTTATTGATTAAAAAGGTGGTTTGTTGTTGTTTTTGGTATTTAGTTTTTGCAGCTCTTCATATATTCTAGATATCAGCCCCTGTCAGAGGAGTATCTGGTGAAGATTTTCCCCCATTCTGTAGGTTATCTGTTCCCTCTGCTGATAGTTTCCTTTGTTGAGAAGAAACTTAATTTCATGCAGTCCCATTCGTTGAGTCTTGGAACTGTTTTGACACTACTAGAGTCCTGCTCAGTAAGTCTTTCTCAGTACCCACAACATCTAGTGAGCTGCTGTTTTCCTCCAGTATTTTCTGTGTTTCTGGCTTTACATATAGGTATTTGATCCATTTTTAATTCTTCTTTGTGCAG
>PVHP010021437.1:0-29455 GCA_004024765.1 Zapus hudsonius
AGAAAAGAGAGGGGAGATTTTGACAATTCCTTCCCTACTTTGGAGACCACATCTGACCTTTGGAAATGTAGTAGCTGTCCCTCTTTGTTACAGAATGTGGAAAACCGTTATACAATTTCTCTAATTTCTTACTAACATATTCTATTGCAAATACCCTACCCTATCTTTTGTTTCCCAAACCAAAGAGTTCAACTCTCAATACAAGAAAAAGAGAAGCCTAGGTTTGAATTTACATTTATAACCAAGAAGCATCACCCCTACATCCTCATGATTCCTGCACTGAATCTACTGATGAGGGACAATCAATCAAGATCTATAGGAAGGTATCATTTAAGCAGTTAGAGGCTTATTATGAATGAAGTCTTAGACCAGTGGATAACACATAGCTATGATAATAGTATCTGAGTGTTTGTCTGACAGGCTCCTATGACTTCACATTTCTCTCCTCATTTGTTGGCACAGCCCCATTGCAACTGATGGATTCCTCTGAGCAAGGGTAACTATCAGACATGATTCCACTGCCTTCCACTGGAGCTGCCCATTCACAATTCCATACTTTCTGGGGGGATGATCTTCCCTCTAAGTCCTGTATCTCCTCCCCATCCCCATCACATGTGAGGCCTTGCTGGCCCTCTCACAGTGACACCATCATTCTGTTTAGTCATCAGTTTCTGTCTACATGAGCTTCCCAAGAGCATATTTGTATATTCTAGCATTCCCTTCTCAAAACACACAAGCTTTCAAAACCCACATCAGCTCCAGTTATCTCTCCAGCAAAGACCACAGTCACTACTCACTTCTTACTGGCTCCCTCCTCACTATTTCTTACTTTTACTGCATTACTGTTACTTCTTTCAGGAATGAACCTCCATCTCAACTCCACATCTAGTTGCATCATTTTTGCCTCTCTGAGAGGTCATCTCTGATCATCTCATGCAAAATAAGTCTCTTTTATGAAGTTTTGTTCCATTTTCTCATAACATATGTTATTCTTTTGTGGTTAGCTGATTGTTTACTAGCTAACTAGAATGTAAATTTCATCACTCAGGAGCCATGTCCAATTTGCACATTATGATATTTCCTATCACCAACAAATAGTTTTGCAGAGCATTTCAAAATACTATGTCAGGTCTGTTCTGTCTGTATATGCAGAAAAACATGAATGAAATGGAACCATTGAAAACACCTCAGTTGAAATGTTTAAGATTATATATAGAATAGCAATTATTAAAATTAATTGCATTACTATTTGGATTGAACTTGATTTTTTATACAAGGTTCCATGAGAGTGCAGTGCTTACAGGCATGTGTCACATACCTGGCAGATTTTATTTTATATAATGTTGAAATGACAAAGCATTAGTGGTACCAAGTTGTTCACTTTACATGCAATTGTGAATATATGTTCATAACATATTTATATAGTATTTTTAGATAGAGTCTTGCCCTAGATCAGGCTTACCTGGAATTCACTATGTACCCTCAGTGTGGCTTCAAACTCATTGTAATCCTTCTACCTCTGTTTCCCAAGTGCTGAAATTAAAGGGGTCTCTATTTTCCAAAAATCCTTACAAATTCTTCACGTTTAGTTTTCAACTCTAGGAACATAGAGACTAGATAATTTACAGTGTTCCAGGCATCTGTGAGGCACATCTGTCTACTTTTTCTCTTAACTTGAGCCCTATATAAAGTTGCATTATACAAAAACAGGCAGTAATTTTAGACAATCTATGGCATCGTTCTTTTAAAAGCAGCTACATTTCTACTTTATTAAGATCCCTATTAATCAAGGTCTTGCAGTTCTCAAGGAATACTAACATAAATTCAAATGAGATTTTAAAAGTGCTTTTCAAAAGCCCACTAAAACATCGCACTCCACCCATTTTGTTTGCCATTAGGCAGCAGCAGAGTATTTTGATATAAATCAAAGCAAGTCCCTTTTAGCCTGACCACTTTCCTGTCTCATCTGCACAGTGTTGTCATGACCATTGTTTACATCACCAGGTTCCTTTATTGGAAAAGTGCTTATGATCAATGAATGAGGTTGAAAGCATTCATTCCTGCCTATCTCCAGACAAGCCCCATGTCTCCCCCTTCAACCTTATTTAAAGCTTTGATGTGACGTTCTCTAAGAAATGAAGGTTTGTACTTGAAATCATATGATAGTAAATAAAAGTGAATCCAAGTTAAAAGAATTTTATAAAACAATAAAATTTTCCCAATACTTACATTTCTAGAAATATCCAGAAAATAAAAATTCTTTACCCAGCACTCTTTGGATTTCAGGTAACAGTTGAAACCCCAAAATGGATATACTGTGTTAGCACAAGGCAAGAAACTTCTCTGAAACCCACCCACTTCATTTCCTCCTAAGATTTCAACCACTCTCAGCTTTATGCTCCAAAAGTATGTCTAACAAACTGAATTCTAGTTTTCAGAAACAACTTTTCAGATAGCGAGTGTAAAATCATTAGCACGAAGGGAAAATTACGTGAATTGAAAACATCTCCTGGTTTTTATATTCCAGTTCCTTTGTTTGAAATGCTCTTCCACTCCCAATGGACCCTGTCAGTAAGTTATTAATTTCTTCCAGCACCAAGGCATTCTCCAGCTGAGTTGGAGCCAGGCTAACACTGACACCTGCTCTTCCCAGAAGCCAAAGTTACCAAAATGGCAACATCACTCCTGATTATAGGAGGAAAAGATACCTTTGATCTGAATTATGCTTTTTTCTTACTTGGATTTATATTGCCCCAGTAGTCTCTGCCTTTAAGAAATCTTTTGAGTGTCGGGCTGGAGAGATGGCTCAGCGGTTAAGGCACTTGCCTCCAGTGCCTAAAGCCGTGGGTTCAATTCCCCAGGACCCACATATGCCAGACCCACAAGATGGTAGCCCTGGTGTGCTCTCTCTCTCCCTCTCTCTCTCTCTCTCTCTCTCTCTCTCTCTCTCTCTCTCAATCTCTCTCTGCTTGAAAATGAATAAATAAAATATTAAAAAAAAAAGAAATCTTTTGAGTGTCAAAATAGCAGATTGGTACTATTTAAAATGAATACAGTGTATATCAAAGAAATGATCTCTCTGTTATTTCCTCCAAAGAATTTCAGAAATATTGATGCCAACACCTTCTATTACATAAGAAGGAATTTTTGAATTATTTTTAAAAGATTTTAAAATGACAATTGCTGATTTGATTTATGAGAATGATTTCCCTATATAATATATAAACCTTTAACTTCCAGTTTGTGTATATGTGTGTGTTTCCTAGCAACCACTAATGTATCTGATATTATTGTGTGCTGGCGAGTCATTTTCAAACTCATGAAGTCTCTGGATATAATGCTTTATGTTGACAAGGTGAAAACATCAACAGAGGCCTCAATATCAAGGTGCTTTCACTGTGAAGATGGCTATTGTTCAGTTGCATAAAATTCAACATCTTAAAACTCTTATAGCCACAGTAGTTTAACTTACCATGATGATTTCGGTATTAGAGTTCAAATCCCTGATGTAGGAGAAATGCAATTTTGTGCTTAGTGCTAACTCTGTGTGTGTGTGTGTGTGTGTGTGTGTGTGTGTGTGTGTGTGTGTGTTGCTAAGAGTAATTGAATTTTGGATGCTTTATTTTAAGTCCCCTCTGAACTTCTGACCTTAGAAACCTGCATTAATAGAGTTAGCATTGCTTACCTGTTCCAAAGTTCTGTTAGCACTATAATCTTTAAATTAGAAAGCCACATGCTCTGGACACACAGCCAGGAAAATCATCTCTTAGGTCATTTGTAAACATAGGCAAACTTCTCAGTGTAGTACACCAGCTGTGACAAGGACAAAACAATACCTTTTTCTGCTTTGCATTTGGGTTTCAAGGTAACTTCTCACTCCACTGATTTCCAATGGTATTATAGAGTTAAAAATCTCAAATACTAGCTCCTGTTTTGTGTTGAAATATCAGATTTTATGAATCCCTATTATGTGTTAATCAATGTTCTACAGAGTATCACATGCATTATCACTGCTGGGACTCCAAATGGCAGTATGATTTCAATTGTACTTTCAAGGTACAAAAACCTTAAGAAAGGTATAAAATAGTACAATTTTGGAAAATATTGCCCTTGTTGTTTCTTACTTTCATACTACCATTAGTTCACATTTTCTGGTCAACTCCAATTTCAGTTTAGGATACTTGTCATTATTATAGACATTTAAAAGATATCTTTATTTATATTTTTTATATCTTTATTTTCAACAGTCTTTTGCTTAAGTTATAAATGGTATTTGAAGAACAGAAGGTATTTTTAAAAGCCTCGTGCTCTTTTCTACTTGTTTTAATTTTGTTAAGAACATAGAAGACAAAACTGTTGTGGTAGCTTCAATTTCCAGAGAATCACATGAATAGGAAGGTCATAGACTCCAGAGAGAATCTCCCACTGTTAATTGACTACAAAAAGAGGTTATACACATCAAAAAGTTTTTGAACACACTATATTTACCCCATTTTGGTCCATGCTACTCCTACTCTTGGTTGGAGAAACTGCTTTTACAGCACAAACCAAAATCCATCAATGAATTCATCAAGAAAAAATAGCTGATTGCCTAGCATGAGATGAGTCATCTCTATCACATCTTCCAAACCCAGGAGACACTACAGAGGAAGTGGCAATGTAAACACACAAGTGCTGCTCTCACTGTTAGTCTGACAACCTCCTCCAAGGAGGTTGGATATAGTGAAAGACATGTAAGAGATTAAAATATCAATATCATCAAAGCAGAAATTCAGAGGATACAGATATATCAACACTAAAGGAAACTTATAACATGCCTGCCATGGCTTAGGGAATGTTATAGAAGAGGGGTCAGAAAGATTGTAAAAACCACAGGGCTGCAAAGTTCATCATGATACATTGTACCCCCAACTAGTACATTCATGATCCCATTGAGAATACCAAGAAGTCCACTGGAAGGGCCCTCACTGAAATGGGGGCAGGGTAGAGGGAATATAAGTGTATAAGGGGAATATGACCAGTATATAATTTGCTTATACTATAAAGTTCAAAATGAAAATAATAATTTAGTGCTGGAGAGATGGCTTACTGGTTAAGGCATTTGCCTGCAAAGCAGAAGGACCAGAGTTTGATTTCCTAGTACCCACATAAAGCCAGATGCACAAGGTGTTGCATGTGTCTGGAGTTTGTTTGCAGTGGATGGAGACCAAAGTGCACCCATTCTCTCTTTCTCTCACAAATAAATAAATAAATAAATAAATAAAAATTTAAAAAATATTTTATTTATTCATTTTCAAGCAGAGAGAGAGGGAGGGAGAGAAAGAAAGAGGGATAAAGAGAGAGAGAGAGAGAGAGAGAGAGAAAACCAGGGTCAACACCTTGTGGGTCTGTCTGGCTTATGTGGGTACTAGGGAATTGAACCAGGGGCCTTAGGCACTAGAGGCAAGTACCTTAACCGCTGAGCAATCTCTCCAGCCCCAATAAATAAAATTTTTAAATGACAATTTTAAAATATTGTTAAAGTAATAAAAATTTTAATACATATATGATAATCCTTTTCTTCAAAGGTGAGTCTCTCTCTTGCTAAGTGTGAGTTAGAATGAATGACTTATTCAAATGTGCAATAGTGACCATATATGAATTCTAAGAGTAGGCTACAAAAGAAATTGTCATATCTCCTTCTCTTTTGTTCTGGGTAAAATCAGTGGCTATATTATGAAGACACTCAACTATATGGAATAGTCCACTCAGTAAGGAAATGAGGTTTCTTGCCAACAACTATGTGAATGTGTCAATGTGGAAGCAGATCTTTCAGCACTCATCAATCTTTGAGTGGACACATTTTCTCTTGAATAAACAATGCTTATGAAATGTTGACAATTGGTTCTTACAAACTGCTATGTACTCAGCAAACCTGAGTAAATACTTAGGACTAGATTTGTTGAGTCATAAGGTAGGTAAATGTTCAATTTTGTAAGAACTTGTCAAAATATTTTCCAAAATAGAACTATTTTATATTCCCTAAAACAACATAAAAATGCTTTGATTATGCTACATACTCACCAAGAGTTGGAATTTGTTTTGAATCAAATTGTGTTTCCAAGAAAAGATGTTGGGTTTTTAATAGTCAGAATCTTAGGAATAGGCTTATTGCAGCTTTGATAAGTTTGGATGAGGGCATTCTGGTAGACGTAACCAGTAAGACTTCATCCTTGTAAAAAGGGGAAATTTGATCACAGAGACAGATATATACACAGTGAGAATCACTTATGGATATGAAGAGATAAATCGGGGTAACGATTTTATGAGCCAACAAATACAAACTACTGTGAGGAAACTACTGGAAGCTCATGCAATCCCTCCACAGGACTCAGAAGGAACTAACCCACCAAGCCTCATTGCCAGACTTCCAGCCTGAATAACTGTGTGATGGTAATTTTTTTTTATGTGTTAGAAGCATGTAACTTGTGTTTTGACATTACAGGGCCCTCAATTAAGAGACTATCTTTAGTCTGAGATGACACTTTGGACTCTTGATGATTTGAGACTGAATGCATTTTGCATTCAGGAGTCTATAGAGGCCTAGAGAGGAATGTGGTGGTTTGAATGTGAAATGTCCCCAGTAGTACCAGAGTTTATGATCAGCCTCATACTCAGTCTCCAGCTGGTAGAGCCTTTGGGAGGTGATGCACTGATGAGGGAGGTGTGTTATGCAGGTGGTCCTTGAAGATTTTTAGTCCAGCCTCACTGGATGTTCACTAGCTAGCTGACTTTTGCTGCCCTTACTGTAGTGCTAATGTATGAAAATGTGAGCCAGTTTCTTGCTCTGCCATGCTTTCTCCACCATAATTAAACTTCCTCTCAAAACTATAATGCTGAAACAAATCTTTGCCTTCTATAAGCTGCTTCTTATTGGGTATTTTGTCCTATCAATGAAAATGTAACTTTGACAGGGGTATAGAGAGACTCATAGATAACCATACTGATGTGTTAGTTTTATATTTTGTCCACATTTTTTGGCAATTCTTATTAAAGGTGGATCCTGCTACCCTTGAGTGATGGTGCTATACGAATAATTTTTGAAAATATTTTATTTATTTATTTGAGAGAAAGTGAAAGAGAGAAGAGGCAGAGAGAAATAAAGAGAATATTTTGGCACATCAGGGCCTCTGGCCATTGCAAATGAACTCCAGACACATGCCCCACTTTGTGCATCTAGCTTTCTTTGGGTACTGAAGAAGTGAACTCAGTTTCTTCTGCTTTGCAGGCAAACACCTTAACCACTGAGCAATCTCTCCAGCCTTGAACTTTTTCATTTGATGAAATGAATTCATTAACTTGCATGACAAAAAGTCTCTAGAGTAGAACTATCTTTGAACCTGGTTGCTTTATCTATACATAACAGAAATGTTTTTCTCGTCGTTCTGGAAGCTAGAAGGCTCTGGCAGGTTCAGTCTCTGGTGATAGCTAGGTCAGTGCTTCCAAGCAGGTGTCTTTATTGTAGCTAAATTATCTGTTTCCCATGACAGAAAATAATAGATGAAAATTCCTAGTTTTCTTGAGCCCTTTCTTAAAATATTTATTATGATCTAAGTGCAAAATGGCTTATGTGGTTTCATGTGTTGAATTACTGAGGCCTGGCTGATGGTGGTATTTTGAAAGTTTTGGAACCTTCTGTAGGTGGGCCCAACTAGGGGAAGTGTGTCACTAGAAGAATGCCTTGGCAGGTTATAACTGGTACCTAGATCCTTTGTCACCATGTCTCCATTCCCTCATGAGGTCAACCCTCTTCACTATATGTTCCTGCCTCCATGATTTTTGTCTCACAACAGGCCCAGAGACAGAGACAAGTGGTCTGAAGTTTCTAAAACTACGAACCAAAATAAATCCTTACTCCTTTAGAGTATTTCTGCCAGACATTTTGGTAACAGTTGTACAAAAATAACTAAAACGTTATCTAATCCTATTCATGGTAATGAACTTTTATAATCTAATTGCATCTCAAAAGTTGGAACTCCAAATGTTCCAACTCTTAATACTACCATACTGGTCCTTGGTTTCTACATGTCGATTTGGGAGAGGACACAAACATTCAAATTGTTATGCTATATTACCTGAATTTTATTTTCAAAATTACTCTTGTTATTCTGTTTATACCGACATGATATTTGGGTCTTGGAATGGCAATACTTTGTTTGAACTATGAGAACAAGAGTGTAATAAAAATGCACACACACATACACTCACACACACTCACAACACACACATACACACACATACTCACACTTTCATGTTCATAGAAGAGGTAAAAAGGGAGAGGAGGAACATTAAAAAAGATCATAAACTTCTGAGTAAAAGGTCTCAAGTTCATTTATTTTCACTTACTAATTGTTGCTATTGAGCCATCATTGACATGTGATCTCAGCATCCTTACATGCAATATTTGTGTAATGAAAATTTCATAATTTGCCTAGGAAGAGCTCCTAACACATTGTTAACATAATGACTAGACAATAATCATGATGTACCAGCATTACTGCTATTGTTAGTGAATAAGTAGTTGGTTGAAATGGATAAAATTGAAAGTGTCAGGTAAATTCACTGATAAGTAACAATCTCTCACCGTTCCCAGCCATTACCTATCCCTGCACATCCTCTCCTTTTGCTCCAGCCAATGTTGTGCTGGTAAATATTTAATAGTTTCTCTCCAAAAGCCCAGATTTATAGCATCTGCCAATTTCAATATTAGAAATACTCCCACTGTAGGTCAGTTTCAAATGACTAATGTGATTTCCCTGAATGCAGAATTGATAAGAGATGCATACATTCTGGTCTTCCCATCCTGTATGTGTGTATTTCTACATGCCTCTGTCTCCATCTCGGTCTGTAGAGGCCACTGTCTTATTTGAATAATGCAGGTCTCTTTTTCTCTGACTCTTAAAAATAAATTTTAAGCATGTCTCACACATTCACTCGGCTCTAGTATCACCTCTTAAAATCACTAAATAGCTTCCTTGCAAAAACCTGCATGATTGGGTTCTCTGCTAACTCTTCAGAAACCTGTGAGCTGACTCACCAGGAGCCCCCAACTCTTCCCTATTCTTTAAATTGTGTCATCAATTCCACAGGAAAATCTCCCAATTCTCTAGCATACTTTTTAAAAAAAAATTTATCCTCTTACACAATAAAATTTCTCTATTATGCAACCTCGGGAGTAATTATTGGGTTTATTTTTATTGTCCTACAGCATTTAAACGTGGCCAGATCAGGGACTATCTCTGTGAAGTATTTTTCTCTGATATTTTAATTGCCTTTGAGAAAGAGTAGATAGTAACCGTTGAATCAATGCATCTATGAAAACCTCAGTTACTTATATTTATTGCACCCAGTGGTTCAAAAATGTAGTCTTAACCCAGCATTCATTGGTTACATACTGTGGTGGTTTGATTCAGGTGTGCACGTGAACTTATGTCTTCTGAATGCTAAGTCTTCAGCCAGTGGAAGTTGGTGAATTGGAGCCTCCTAGAGGCAGTGTATTGTTGGGGATGGGCTTATGGTTGTTATAGCCAGCTTCACCTTGCCAGTATTTGGTATACTCTCCTGGTGTTGTTGTCCATCTTATGTTGGTGGGCCAGGAGGTGATGTCCAGCCTCTGCTCATGCCATCATTTTCCTCTGCCATAATGGAGCTTCTAATGATGTTGGTAAGTCAAAATAAACCCTTTCCTCCCATCAATTGCTTTTGGTTGGGCGCTTTCTGCCAGCAATGAGAAGACAACTACAGCATGTACCACATGCTGTATTTGTGTTAGACAACTTTTAAATCATTGTAACTTGACAAATATTTGACATTAATTTATTAATGAACAAAAAATTGTTTCTGAGTGTTTACAATACCTTGTGTTTTTGCACTAGGGATTGGACTACTGGCTATCTGAAGAAATATAAACCTAACCAAATAGATTATAATCTAAGTAACTCTATGAGGAATTGTGTATCTACAAAATTTGCAAAGATCAATAATATCACAAAATTATGTGTTCTCATTTCACCTATCCATACAGATGCAAAGGAAGCAGTAACTATTATTAATTGTTACTGTGATTCTAAAGGGTTTTGAATTTTGAGGAAGGTCTATTTCTTTGATATGTGGGGAAAATATTTGATCAATCTAATAGCAGAGATATTTCCAAATTTGATGATGGAAAAGCCTGAGCACAGATGGTCAGACAAACAAAAGAGATGAATGTGGAGAGTTTAATGGAGGGAATTGAAATTGTTACTTTGAGGAGGCTTCGTGCTTGGTGCCGATAGTAGCACAGAAGCAAATGCATCAGGGCAGGGCCAAATTTATCAACTTAACAATGCCCATTGTGTGGCTCCATCCCACCTGACTGTCCTGAGCATTTCCACTGAGTGGAATTGGCCAGAAACTCCTGAGTTGTTATTTTTGGATGTGAAAACCTATGCCCTGTGCTCAAAGGTTCCCCCTGGGCATACAAACGAGATCAATTACTGAGCAAAAACAAAGGACAAAGGAAACAAGGCAGTTAATGACCAAAATCTCAGCTGCTTTCCTCTAAGGTGTGCTTCCAGTCAATATGGAGGAAGTAAGAGCGAGCAGAAAGGTCAGCCATCTGGCCAAGACTCAGAGGACGTCGTCTGGCACTTTTTCTCCTTTGGTTCATACAAGTATAGAGAAGATAAAGAAACCATACTTGCTACTTCTGTTTACATAATATTTTTGTACAAAATAAGTCAGATACACAGAAATACATACTTAGGAAAATAGTTCAGGCAAAACTGGCAACATGTTTATAATATGTGAGAAACTTATTTTCCCATGTGAGTGTTTCTACTATATACATGTACATACATACTTATATGCCTTAGTCATGATAGTAAAGTGGCATGTAAAATGAAAATGTAAGGAAAATATCTTTGAGCTTATTAAAACACAAATATAATGGTAAAAAAAACTCTTATGACTTAAGTCATTTTCAGGATCATAAAAATGAACTTACCACAGAGAACCTGAATTTGACCTATGGATATAGTATAAAAATGTAAATTGTGAGGCATAAAGTTAGTGAGTCATGGCATATTGAAACTTAGATTACTTTTAGTTGACACCTTGGAAATTTATTTGTTCAATTCTATACACCAAGGTCAAGAGCCATGAATAGTTACTCAATCTCTTACTGATTTGGCCATTGTCACCTTATGTGGTAGAGTACACAGAAAGGCTTATGCAAAATGACGTACCTGGACAAAAGTAATCCTCAGGACTCGACAGGAACAGCTGTGGTCATTTAAGGAAGATGCTAAATGGTCCTTGGTTTTTCTACTAGGCTCCACCTCATTTTATTTCCTGGCCTGGCCCTCATTTCATTCTTCATTACTTGAGATGTGCTTATGAGAACTACTTTCTAAATTAGAGATTCCAGTATTTCTCAATGAAGCATTGTTAGCAGGATATTTAAAAACATTGGAAATGACCCTCCTTCTCTCTCTCAAGAAGCCCCCAGCCATTCTCTCACTCTTTCTCTTTCTCCTTCTCCCTGTTTAAATCTATGCTGAGCTTTAAAACAAAAACATATTACAAATTTGCTTCATAAGAAAGAAGGTGAAAAGAAAATAAGGAAGGAAGGAAGGAAAGATTTTGAACTCAAAATCTAGTAGACTAGTAGTACTCACTGGGATAGTAAAAAATGTTGCCTCATATTTTTATTCTTTCCTTAGTCATAATCCCCAATACAGAACTATAAAGAGGAAAGAATACAATATAGAGAGGAAAGAGGCTTATGATCTCTAATACACTTTTTAGTTAACATCAATGACAGACTAATACATCAGATCAGTTAACTGTCATCTGGAAAAGCAAAGGTGACACTAAAAATTATAAAGTAACTAGAATATTTTTCACCCATCGCAGACCAAAGCCATCCCAGACTAATCATGTGTATGTTTACCCTAGGCATAAACCTGAGCAATGTGCCAGAAGGTCTTAGGACAAACAAAGACGCCCAAAGGACCCTAAACCCTGGAGGATGGGACTGAGCACAAGGGATACGCTCTAGAGAAAGCCAGAGGTATACTCTGTGTTCTTCACAGTTTGGCCCTATTTTCCTCAGTCATATGCAAGAAAATATTCTACGGCTGGACCTTAGTCCCATGAAAGTGTTGGAAAAATTCAAATAGAAAAACTAAAAGTGACTCTTTCTGGATAAAAAGTAGATTATTCTGGTAACTTACTGTCCATACCCCTAAACAGATTTCCAGATTCTAAGGATGTTTGAAAAATTAAAGGACAATGCCAGACACATGGATACTTGTAAGGTAGTGAGGGAAAAATAACCCTGGCAATCAGTTAAGTACCATTAACCAAAAGTGGATATTATTTGAGTTCCAAGAAATGTGTCCAAAATAACAAAGTTTATCTCTTAGAGAATATCTTCTCCTACTCAGAGTAAAGACAATCTAAACCAATTCCTATATTTCTTTACATGATACTTTTCGTATTCGTCAAGTCTATATATTTGAGATAACCCTGCCTTTTTAGAGATGTGCTATGAATCTCATCCCACATGATCAAGTATATAATGAAATGTTTCATATCTTTATAACAAATTAATTTAATTGTTTTTAATGTCTATTAGTCTGGGTGGCAGGAAACTTTAAATGTCAGTCAATATCTTGTTTTTTCCCAACCAGTCCTAGTGTTATCTTACAAACAATTAAAGAACCAAGGAAATCGGTTGCCTTTCTTATAATTTATGCATAGCCTCTCACAAATTCTTAGAGAAATGTAAGTCCTCACTGCTCGGCTGTTCAGGCTTGACAGTGTTAGGCTACCTCCAAGTGTTGCCCATTCCTGGGCCATACTGAGTCTTCCTGGGTCTCAGAAACCTGTCCTGGTCAAGCGGCCTTTCAAATCTCTGGAACTTTGCTGCATCTCAGGATGCTTCCAGAAACCAAAGGCCTCTGTCTCCTTGCCTCTTCTGGTAAGAGTCACAGAGAATGCATATAAATGGAGAGAAACCTTTGTCCCTCCAAGTGTTCCAGATTTTCTACCTTGCCATAAATCTTTCTTCCTTCTTTGTCCTCTTAATGTGAAGCTTGAGTGTTCTTTGAGAAATCTTCTGAAAAAAGTATCTCCAGGTGGCACGACAGGTTGCTTCTGCTGGAGTAAGTCAAGGTAGCCAACCACTTGGAATGATCTTAAGGACAAAGAAAAGGCAAAATTGCAAGGAGAAAATATTAGCATCTTCAAATAATTGAGCAGAAGAGGGGGTGGAAAGAATTTTAAATTTATGGTGGTGGAGAATATTCAAAGACATGGCTCCCCTCAGCAACAACACACAAAGGATGGGGGGGAAACTGTCTGCTCTTGTGCAATTCATAACCCCCTAACCTATGAACAGATCCAGTATGCATACCTAGGAAGGACCGCAGTCGGTAGGGGACAGAGATGAGGGAAATGGGGGCGCCTTCACAAGAATTGCTCATACAATATATATAATTATTCATAATAAAGATATTAATTAAAAATACCTATCCCAGCATTAGTTATACAATGATCTAAATAGCCAGTGTGTGTCTCCATGACACCTTTAAATAGGAAAACTCAATTCAAACTAATTAAAATAAAGTTTTTATTTGTTACACCACTGTCAACACACTTAAGACATACCTGTAGGCCTGACAGACCTTCAAATGTATAATAAATAGCAATATTCATCATAAAATATAACTAGAAAGTCAGACTATATTTCTGTATGGAATGTATTTGAGTTAGTTTGCCCATTTTTAATTGTGAGAGAAAAAAACTAATATATACATATATTAGTTTTATATTTCATATCTATATATATGAAATGCTTTTGCTTTTTAAAAATTCTCATGAGCTTGACCAAGATTATACTAAATCCACTAAGATTGACACAGGACAAAGTATTTTCAAGGCTGCTTGACAAGTCTTCATATCATAGACATTTTGAACAGGAACAATTGCTCTGTGGAGTGGTGCTCTCCTGCCTGCTGGGGTTCTGGCTTTTAGGCATCTTGACAATGATGTGGTTTTTAATTGGCCTCCTTGAGAATGCCTGCTTCTCACTTTTGGCATTAATTGCCAATTAATAAAAAACATGAAAATGTCAGTATGTCAGCATATAAGCCAATACCTTGATGTGAAGGGAATATTCAGAAATACAGCTTTCAGATATGAAATAGGCAAAGAGTAAAAATTCAACAGGTTCCAGCATCCCTTCTTTAAATCTGCCATGATATGACACAAGTGCAAATTCTCACAAACAACCTCAGTATCTTCCAATTCCAAAAATATTTAGATAAAAAGCTTGTGCATAAGCCAAGATGCTAGTGAGAATTTCCACACTGCAAGGCGCTCACCCACTGCCCACAGCCAGGGATTTGAATGGCCTGTATAATCACTACCAGTTAAACTCAATGCTTTAGGGAAAATAAGTACATACAGTTCTTTGGGGTCCAAGTGTTTCCAGGCAGCTTTGACCAAGCAGGGCTCTTCTTAATAGTGGTTTGTATAGAATACACTGCCACCTGCTTTCTATTGACCAACACTGCTTCTGGTACCCTAATGCTCAGCCCTAGCTCAAAATAATCCCTTCCAGATTTCTCCATTTCCTTCCAAAGGTGACTCTTTAGTCACCTTTAAACTATGCCCAAAGGAAGAAGAACTTCGAAGCTCCGGAGAAAGACACAAGTTTCGGGAAGTTGAGATCTGGAAGCAGAAATGGAAAGGAAGAATTTCAGAAAGCAATGGAAGAGAAGAACCATCCTCAGAAAAGTGGATGAAGAGAGTTACCCAGGAAGTTGGAGCTACCAGAACAGAACCAGCATCAAGATGTGCAGAGGACCCAAGTACCCGAAGATCTTCTCCATCCTGACTGCCTTTTCTGAAGCTGTTTTCCCATGCCTGACACCTAAATGGGACTCACCAATGTCATTTTGTTTTTTCTCCTCTTGACAAATATTCTAGAATCTGATGCTGATATAAGACTCTGGGTCGCTGCAGATAATAAATGTTGTTTTGAGGGCCAAACAGGGAGAAACAAAAAGTGTTCCTTCTTTTTCTAATGTAGCTTTTATATTTGAGTAGTCTACCTCCTGATGTACTTGGGCTAACAGCTTGTCCTACCCTGGGTCTGATTTCCTGGGAAGGTCCCCTTCGGTGCCAGCTGACATATTCTTTCCCTGACATCGATAACATCAAGGATAATTTCTCACAGGTTTTGTCAAATGTCCTTTCATCTGGATTTCTGCGCATACGTTAGAAATTGGATTTAAGGCCAAAGTGTTGGAGATGGTCAGCAAGTTGACAGAGAAGGTGCCATGGTGAGATAGTTGTGTAACTGGGCTTGGTCCTTGTCAAGGACTAGGGGACCTGAGACTTGTGCCAAAATAATAATAATAATAATAAGTGTCACAGACAGAAGCTCAGTGCACACAATCCAGGAATTAGATGATTACTTGGAAATTAAGACTAGCACAGAGGAAGACAGGCCAAATACAGCTTCCTAAAAATAAAAAAAAAGAGTCTTGTTTTTCCAAAATAGACAGAGGGTACTGTCTCCCACTCACCAGTGTAAAAATGCATAGAGCAAAGAAGAGGAGAAGCCCAATGAAGATGAAAGCCAAGAGCAGATGAGACAGAAAGCCTCCAACTGAAACATCCATGAATGAGAATGCTATAATATGGAGCATGTTACAATAGCAGCGGCTTGGTGATTCTATAAGTATGGTTAGTAGTTTTCACTGGTGTCAGAGCTCCTGAAATAGGCTAATAATTGAAAAATAGCAAGTGAATTCCTTCACTAGTTTTTATCCGTTAGACGTGTTTTATGGGAGACAAGTCACTTTCGTTTGTATTGCTGGGGTTGAACCCAGAGCCCTGTGTATGGCAAGAAAGTACTCTGCCAATAATCTATGTCATCAACCCCAATTAAGTCACTTTAAAAGAATCCATTGGGTGATCTAAGGCTGGAATTTTCAGTAGTCCCCAACTGCCATAAATGGTTTTGCTTTTAACAGTTTCAGTAACCCACAAGCAGGCACAGTCTGCAAATGGAGCACAGTACAATAACTTATGAGAAAGAGATCACAGCTACACAAGTTTACTATACTATATGGATATACTTGTTTTATTATTGTTGTTAATCTCAGTCTAATTTATAAATTCAACCTTATCATAGGTATGAATATATAAGCATATATATATACATATATATATATATGGTCACACATTCATGCCTATGATATATATTTGGTTTCATACTGTCTGTGGTTTCAGGCATCCACTATAGGTCTTAGAATATATGTAATACACACACACACACACACACACACACACACACACACACACACACACACACATATATATATATATATATATATATATATATATATATATATATATATATATATATATATATGGAGTACTTAGAGTTTCCTTTTGCCTCCATGCAGGTCTGGGCATTGTTGAGAACATTCCCTGTAGATGTACACAACCAAGGAGTTTGCACTGGGTCATTATCTGGAAGAATCACTCATTCAGAGTGTGTCATTATGTCTTAAATTGCCTTCCAGTCACTGAATTTTTAATTATAAAAAACTGTTTTGTTTCTTAAGTTAAGGTAGAGTTTTGGATTATTTGGTTAATCCAGAAACCAGAATGCTTCATAAATAAAAAATATTGTTAGCTTAATCATAAATTATTGATATCTATATTAGCTTTTTAAATTGATTTTGTTGGCTAACATACAAGGAAATGGGTTTCGTTTTGGGAAATGTGTGTGTATTTAATATTCTTCTTATCTCTGCCATGCCCTCCCTATTCCTCTTCCCTGCTCTGGCTGGTGTGTTTCCTCTCCTCCAGTAGCCCTCCCTTTTCCCTCATGGCATATATATTCCATTACCCTGTCTTGATACCCGTATTGTTAAACCAGATAGCTGCCAGCAACCATTCCCTAACAAAACAAATGCATTTAGACAGTAATACTTAATTGTTCTCAGCTAATTATTTTTTCTAAATAAAAAAGCACTTTGAGGAAGGTCTGAGGCAGAAAACAAGTGATATTGAAGCCAGGCTTGAGGTGCCAGCTGTTGAGGTGAGTCTGAGTTCCCACACAGGGTCCCCACGGTGACAGCTGAAGTCAGAGGTAGGAAGAAGGTGCGCCTTGGGATGACAAGCCCACGTGCTCCAGATGTGCTAAATCACAGCCAGCCAGCATGTTCCTACATTAGCTGTTGATACTCTGTTTAGAATGGTTCCCTTTCTATGTTCTCAGATGAAAGTAGCTAAAGACACCAGCATATGGAATTAAGTCATTTTGTTTGCCCTGTTGGACTGCAGAGGAAGAGGATCAGTGAGCATAGATGCACTAGACTTTTAGGCTATGTATACTGTTGATTTAAAAAAAAAAAAGCTCAGACCTGAATCCAAAAGTATTTACAGTTTTTCTAAGTACTTCTATAGTACTAAATTATATAAATAATTGTAATACATATAATAATCTTAATGAGATTTACATAAATATTAATAGAAGCTATAATCATGTTTTTCAACTTCAATATATTATCTAACATACTTCTAGCTTAGAGACTGGAGGTTTTGATACTTATGCAAACATATTTATCATTTTTTCTCATAATTCAAACCTGAAATAAGGACACTGGGTTGTATTGATTAATTTATTTTTAAAACTTGTTTATGCCTGATTACTAGGAGCCACCAGCAATTTTAATTTACATGAAGAACATTAATGTTTATCCTGACTCCATCATTCCCTTAATGATAGGTTGACTCAAGGCAGTATATTCTTATACTCATTAGATTTCCTATCCACCCTGCAGCTAAGTCCATGACCCACTAATCAGGTTGGTAAAGACATTCTCCCCTTAATTTACAAATGAAATGAAGGTTCACCAATTAGATCCCTGCAATATTGCCATATGTGTGCAGGTAATTAAATACTCTATTCAGTCCTCAGAGGGAAATTTCAGCAATTCTAGATACATATTAGAAATAGTTCCCAATATCCGAGCTCATTAAGGGTGAAATCCCCGAGTTTTATGGAGGGAAATTACCTGAGAGATGAATGTGTATGAGTTTCCATGTGCAAACACATATCATATTTGTTACCAGAATGCTAAGTGGACTTTTTTTTTAAACAAGAGACTACTGGAAAATATCTTCTTACCTGATGGCTAGTTTATGGGATGTGTAGTCTGACCTCTTTAATTGTTTCATACCTAGCTCTCAAGACCGTATTCTTCCCCACTCCTCAAGTTCATGACTTGGACCTTTTCTTCGAAGCTCACACTGAGTGTCTCTGACCACTTGCTCTAGTCTGGTCTGCTTTCAAATTTCTTTCCCATTGGTCATGTAGAGAGTTTATGAAGGCTTTGTTCTAATCCTGTTTTGAAATTTGTTTCTATGTGCTAGTATTTAACACCCGCATTACTGTGACTCTTTCCTGCAACATCTCATTTTGTAAAGTTTATTTAGGAAAGGAACTATGTATCAGATTACATTTTGATGTGTTCAGCATTTTTTGGTTAGAAGTGATAATTAATTTTTACTTAATTTGTTATATGACTTAGATAAATATATCCTCAGAGATTATGTCATTTTGTTTTCAAATTCATAGTATACGAGAACAGATGGCAGTATTCTCCAACATTTTAATCCTATGATTTAAATATCTACAAAGCATTAACTTACATTATGAAATTATATTTATAAAAATGGCAATAAAGAAAAAACAGAATTTAAAACTAAATTCTATATAGAAAGTAGAATTTCTTAATTAATTAATTAATTTAATTATTTGAAACAGGGTTTGAAGTAACCCGAACTGACCTCAAACTCACTGTGTAGCTGAGAATATCCTTGAACTCCTTAATCCTCTGGCCTGAATTCCACCACACGGTGGGATGATAGGCACGTGCCACCACACCTTGCAAGTAAAGAGAATTTATTCTGAAATTGGTAAATAATGAGGCAAAAAAAGATGTTGGGAAAAGCAAAAGCAGAGGCCTGCAAATTTCCCTTTCAAATTTTGTCACTATTGTTTTGCCCACAACCACAACACACGGGGTGGTGACTGTCCTGCTCCTTATTCCTTGAGAGGCCTGCCGGTGATGGCAGAGCAGTCTCAAGACAAAGTGACAGGACTCCTTATGCATGTGCAAGAGAGTTTAGGTTGCTCTAAAACATGAAGGATCATGACATAACAAGCAACACTGTATGTCTTCCTTTCTCCAGCGGAGACTGCAAAATCCTGAGGGTATTTCCATCTTGAATATTAGTGTCTGAACGCAATGAGTTGTGTTAAGGTTGCCTGAACTGATGCCAATTCCAGTGTAGCAGCTCAGCTGAATCTAAGTTACCAAACTGCCTCGAGTTCCTCCTCCATAAGATGGGACAATGCGGGGTGTATTATTGATTTTTCTCTTTGGTGTTACCAAGTATCTCTCATGAAGCAATTTAAGAAAGGGACTTTCTTGGCTTAGAGTTGGAGGGTACCCATTGTCGAGGCAAAGGCCTGATGGCAGGAGTACAGGCAGATGTCGAGACTGTGTCTCATTAAGCATAGGGCCCAAAGGAAGCAGGACTGACTATAAAACCTCAAGGCCTACCCACCCCTAGTCACCCACTTCCTCCAGTGACGTTCCACTTCCAAAAATGTTCCAGAATCTTCGAAATCAGCACCATCAGCTGGGGTCAAGTGTTGAAACACATGAGCCCATGAGGGACATTTCAAATTCAAATCACCACAAAGGGCTCTTATGTTGTAAGGTTATTACAAGGATTAAATGGTGTTCATATTAATCAATGCTTACAGGAGTACCTACCTTTATTTTTTTAAATAAACGGGCAATCACTAAAGTGTCACTTCCTACCTTAAAGTTTTCCAATTTATTCTCTCACTCATCATAAAACTCAAAGTCCTTCCAGTAGTCTGTCACCCATGATCTATTTGCCACTCTTGTCTGAGTTCATTTCCTGTGTTCTAGCACTCATTTTGATTAGTTTCTAAGCCCCTTTGTATTTTGTGAGATTGTGCAAGTGTCATTTAGTCATGGCATGTGGCCTAAGGCAGTGTACTTGTTGGTCAGACCAATGTCACCAAATACCCTTGTGTTTTTAGGACTGTCCAATTTTAATACTGAAACTCTCACATTTTAGGGAACCCATCATTCCTGAGTCTATGGGGATAGTTACTCACCCTAATCCTGGCACACCCTCTAGGTTGTCCATGTTCTCCTCTATCATCTGCTGAAAAGAACTGTCCAGGGTGACCTTGAAAATCAGTTGTCTTGAGTTAACCGTTTATCGTCTGCCTTTCATCTGACACTAGAACAACAGTTCACAAGAACTGAAAATGTTGTTTTGATCAAGACATTAAGGCATTGGCTACTACACAGAAAGCAGTCAAGAAATATTGGCTGAATGAATTACTTTGATTTATTTCATCTTTAGAATTTATCAAAATGGCAAAAAAATCAAAATCTGAGACACTCATTCAAGGACAAGGAGTAACTTATTTCATAGATTGTTGTTGTTAATACAATTTTTAGGTTTTATTTACTTATCATTTTATGTATTTCTTGAATATGAAATCAAGGCACTGCACATGCAAGGCAAATACTCTACCATTGAAAGTTTTAATGTCATAGTTCCTTTCAACCATTTCCAGAATATTGTGTGTGGATTTTAGAAACTGCACACAGAGCAATATCACTGTTTATAGTAAAGAATAATCTTTTTTTCCTGGCTTACATCCAAGTTTTTTTTTCCAACTCAGAGAATCTATGTATGTCCACAATCAAATATTGAAGTCTGTGGATGTCTTAACACCTGTAATCACTGTAATTGTTGGTTACTCTCCCCTGTGTACTGCATCATGTTCGTTCTCTTTAGAATTCCATAGCATTAATGTTGTCAAGGAGCCAAATGTTGACGATTCTAGTCTTAATGCCTGTCTATACTCATATCAGATTTTGAATGTCTCAGTGCTGGGTTTCAGGAAGTATTAAAGATTTATCCAATATTTACCCATTAAACTCTAAATTCTTCTGCAAGTTGGAGGTGTAGAATCTTTGAACAGGGCAAAAGGACATCAGAGTTGAATGATTCTACCATTATGTCATCATTGGAAAATTAAAAACATCCTGTTCATATTTGGTTTCTTGCTTAGAACAAGAGATGGGGACCAGTCCTGTGGTAAAGATCACAGTACAAATACACAGTCACAGATTGGGTCGTCTGTTCATCTCATCAGTAGGCAGAACACGAGGTATCACTTGTTCTCTGGGCACTCATTTTGGTCCAAGTTCCCAGCAAATCAGAATTTGGAGTTGGCAGGAAAAGTACCCCTGAGTGATTGCTTTCAGAGTGGAAGGAGCTTTTGTATTCAAGGGAATGTTACCATGGAGAGAGTCCTCTATCCATTGATAGGATCCGTACGATTCGGTAAAAGATTAAACAACCCACTGCTGTGTAATTCCATTGCATATTTCTATACCTCTGAGAACTGTTTCAGAGTCGTTGTTATCTCTGAAGAGGACGTATTCAGAAGCTGCCTAATTGGGGATAAATTTTAAATAACTAGTTACAGAGAATCCAATCGAAGCTTTGTTAGAATTAATTTTTTATGATGCAGTTTTAATGTGTTTGCCAATGTAATTTTACAGTCAACCCCCACATGAAATGTTTGCACAAAATGGGACTACATGTTGGGAGGATATTTTTGTGATCCCAAAGAGCTTGCAGGCTAGTGTGGAAGGGTTGCAATTCAATGCATTGGTCTAGACCAATTTTAGACTAATTCCATGGTCTAAAGGGGAATGACTGAATGCTGATACAAGTATGCTTTTCTAAGTCAGTGAGTACAGGTGGAAGGAGCCATAAGAAAGGGTGAGCAGGGCTGGTGTATGCTGATCTGTGGTAGGCAAAAACAGTAGAAGTGGCAGAGTGGTGGAGACTTGGATTGTGAGATGGGATTTTATCTACTACAAAAATGAATTTTAGTTCTTATCAACATAAGAATAGGCACTAATAGCTGCAAGCAAAGAAGCAACACTATCCAACGCATGCTTTAGAAAGGTTTATGGGTTTCAATCCAAACCTTTGGGAGCTTCAAAACAGAGAAATAACTTTCCCCTTTCTTTTTCCTTCCTTGAGAAAGTTACTCTACCAGAAAAGTGGAAATATTTAAAATAAGAGATCAAGTAACCTCCTTGACAGGCTCTTCTTATATACTTCCAATGACTGTGGAGACAAAGATTCAATGCAAGATGAATGTGCTCATGGACACAGCCATTCAACACATAGGGACTACAGGAAAAGTCCACACAACCAGTGTGGAAGATTGCAGTTTGGGTTCTTGGTAGCACAACTGAAACATGTCCGTTCTATGTTCACTTCACATTTCTTAGTCTTCCTGAAGGGCCAAGTATGAGGAAATTAGTAAAAGTCCAATTAGGAGGGAAAAAATGAGTTATCTATTTCAGAGGCTTTCAAAATTTTTGAACACAACCCATAGTAAACATATTTTACATTGTTATACACTGATACACAAAAATGGAAGCAAAACCTCTGCAAAACAATAATTACCCTCATTATATATAAAGAACTTTGATGTTTTCTATTCTGCTGCTATTTTTTAATTATCTCTTCTCAACATAGTACGCTTAATGATTACGAATACAAAAATCCAACTCATGAAGTAAGAGTGTTCTGGGGACAGAGTTTCTTTACAATGGAAAGACTTATAAAGGAAAAGGGATAAGAAACAGTTCTAGACTTTGAAATCTGACCTAGAGTCAGTTCTGGATTCAAAATTTACTAAATATGCTACCTTTGACAACATGCTCATTCCCCAGCAACACATGATATTAACAGCAGTGCTCACTGACAAAGTGACTGAGGAATGATACAATTGCAATGCCAAATTAAAGGATTGTTTCTGATGAAATAAGATGGATTATCAAAAATGATCTGTTCAGAAATGATTAGTTTAAAAATGAATGAATTAAAAATACACTTAATGTGAAACATTCATTCAGCCTTTATTAAACATGCATGGATTTCTTTTTTTCTGAGTGTATGTGATATGATCATGTGTGCTGTGTGTGTGTGTGGCACACAACGGGGTGTCAGAGGATGACGCTAGATGTCACTTGTCACCTTCCAGCTAGTTTGCTGCATTCGCCAGGTTATCTAGAGCATGGGATTCTCCTATTTCTTTCTCCCTCAACTGGGGAGACAGAGGGAACTGCTACAGCATAGAGCTTCAGGCATTTACACTTGTGACATAAGCACTTCATCTACTGGTTCATCTCCACAGTCCACATTAATTTTAATTATAAAGTTGTTTCCAGCATGCAAAGGGATGCAAACATATATGATATATACATATATACATATATATATTATGTTTAAAAACAAAACAAAATCATGTACTCAATAGAATTCATATACTATCCACAATTCTGAAGCATCCTCTGTATTTCTGTACATTGTTTTTTTGTGTGTGTGTGTTTGTGTTGTGTGTTCTGTGCACACATGAATTTTCACATGTATGTGGGTGCATATGTGTGTGGGTGTTTATAGATACAAGAGGTTGATGTTGAATATCTTCCACAGTCAAGAAGGGCTTAGGATGGAGTACTTCAAAGTCTAAAAAACTACGTCTTCCAAGCCGAACTTCTGTATCCAGCAAAAGTATTCATCATAATAGATAGAAAAAGGAAAACTTTCCATGATAAAAGCCAGCTCTATGATTGTATGAACACAAAGCCAAACTATAGAGAATACTTCAGGAAATATTCCACACAGAAGAGTTGAGCAACTAACTTCAGGAGCCTACAAGAAAAACACACTAACCAAAACTAGAGCAAACATGAAAACATACAACGCATCAGTCCCATAAACCCTCCAGCATGGCAGGGATTAAATCAAACATCACAGTTATAACTTTGAATATTAATGGACATCAAAAGACATAGGTTAACTAGGTGGACCATCTGCTGCCTTCAAGAAACCCACTTCACTATTAAAGACAGACATCTCCTCAGGGTGAGAGGATGGAAAATAATTTTCCAAGCAAATAGTAATAAGAAACAAGCAGGTGTGGTATATTAATATCTGACAAAATGTATTTTAATTCAAAAGTAATTATAAAGGCCAAGGTCCATTTTTTACTCACCAAGGGAATGATCAACAAGAGTATATAACAGGGCTGGAGAGATTGCTCAGTGGTTAAGGCACTTGCCTCCAGTGCCAAAGGCCCCTGGTTCAATTCCCCAGTACCCACATAAGCCAGACCCACAAGGCGGTGTCCCTGGTGCTCTCTCTCTCTCTCTCTCTCTCTCTCTCTCTCTCTCTCTCTCTCTCTCTCTCATCTCTCAGCTTGAAATATGAGTAAATAAAATATTTAAAAAGAGTATATAACAACCATAGCTATATATGCATCAAACACAAGTGCACAATGCTTAATAAAGTAAAACCTACTTGAGAAAAATTCAGAAATATACCCAAATTCCATCATAGTAGGAGACTTCAATATGCCACTTGTATTCACTAAGATCATACAAGCAGAAAATCAGCAGCGAAATAACAGAGCTTAACAACACGATAGAACAACTAGACCTAATAGATATCTACAGAGAATTCCATCACTATTCTACAGAATACACATTCTTCTCAGCAGCCCATCGACCCATCTCCAAAACAGATTATATGTTAGGGTATAAATCATGCCTTCATAAATTCAGGAAAATCGACACAACTTCCTGCATCATATTGGGCCATAAGATTTTAAAAATAGAAATTAACAAAAGAAATGACAGAAATAACACCAGCTCCTGAAGACTGAACAATACACTATTAAATAATGAATGAGTTATGGAAGAAGTTAAAAAGGAAATTGCAAAATTTTTTGAACTGAATATAATGAAAACACAGCATACCAAAATTTATGGTACACAATAAAGGCAGTCCTAAGGGGAAAACTTATAGCATTAAATGCCTTCATAACTAAGGCAGAGCAATCTCAAATTAATAACCTAACCACCCATCTAAAGGAGTTGGAGAAACAAGAACAATACAACCCTAAGAATTCCAGATAGAAAGAAATAATTAAGATCAGAGCAGACATTAATGAGCTGGAAACAGACAAAACAATTCAGAAAATTGATAAAACAAAAGATGGTTCTTTGAAAAAAACAAATGTTAATCAATAAACCTGTGACCAATTTGATCAAACAAAATAAAAGAGACTTCAAATTAACAAAATTAGAAATGAAAAGGGAGAGGTCACAATAGGCACCAATGAAATTGGAAGAATTATCAGGAAATATTTCCAAAAACTTTTACTCCAAAAAACAATGGATAACCTGGAAAAAATGGATGAATTCCTAGACACATACCACCTACCAAAATTAAACCCAGAGCAGATAAATCTAAACAAAACTATTACACCTATACATTGCCTTTGAACAAAGGAGTCTTATGGTTATTGCAGAATTTTTTTAATAAAAAAATAATGTTCTGTTTTGATGTACTGATTATTAAAACTAGGGCCTCAGCACATGCCAGGCAAGTGCTTTATCACTGAACAACCCTTTTATTGACCACATATTAACTAGGTTTGCAATTGCTTTGTGAGTAGCCTGCTTGTAAATTTGTAGAGATTTTCACCCATAAATTTTACTTTCAGTGTACAATTTTAAAAAGGAAACATTTTTTTGAAATTTATTAATAGAAATATAGTACAAATAGCTTAACCATGCACACATTCATACATTTCATAGTCCTTATTAGCACTTACGGTGTTATGTGTTCTGAACAATGTTATAATATCCCTCTTTAAGTATTGTACAAAATGTTTTCCCTGCCCTAAAAATTCTCTGTAGTCTGCCTACTAATCCCTTCCTCCCACTAAACCTATGGAAATCTGTGGGTACTCAAATTTTTCAGTTGTTCCAGATTGTGTTCACATTTTCAATTGCTTTGTGTTGACTTGTGAGTTTTGGGTTTTTATTGCCATGTTCCCAAGCTCAGAGCATCTTTCCTCACCATGTCTTATCTAGCCATGAGCCCACCAGAGGCTTTCTTTATTTCTGATGTAGTATTTTTTATTCTAGCATTTCTCTTTTTTTATTCTTTCTTCAAACATTTATATTTTAGTTTAGATTGTCAATCTAGTTTTTATGCTACATCCCTTACCACACTAACCATGTTTGCTTTGATTTCACAAGCTCAAAATGTCAACATCACTGCCCTGTATGTTAGTTCTAATGTTTTCTGTCTCACCAAACTGGCAGGTTTTACTTTTTAGTCAACTTTATAATTTTTTTGCTGAAAGCCAAACACAATGTATTCAAGATCTTAAACCTTTTGCCATGTGGTGGTAAGGCGCCTGAGGAGGCAATATGTTTTATAGTCTATAATCATATCTCACTCTTTCAGACAGCCTTTATCTCTAGGTTGTAAACTCAACCAGTACTTCTCTGGTTATGCCTCCCGCACCCTAGTGGGTGGTACAGGATGAGTTTTTTCTTTCTCTAGATTGATGAGGCTTTGTTCACCAGTAAGGTAGGTTACACTGTCGTGGTTAAACCGTTTCGCTTAAGATTCATACATGGTGGTGCATGCGTATAATCTTAGCACTTGAGGCTGGAGGCAGAGGATCAGGAGTTACAGGTTATGTTTCACTCCATAGCAGGTTTGACTTGTTGGACTACAAACAAAAAAAAATCTCTTTAGGGCAAGTATAATTAAGAAAAGAACTCAAAATAGTTTCTTTGCCTCTCCATCTGTTTCAGGTGTGATGAGGTTTTGTTGCTGAACTCATTAAAACTACCTAGTGGAAATCCTGGAAATAAATTTCACAAAAGTGTGTGAATCTGTCAGCTGGAGATTTGACTTGTCATCTCATCCACACTGAGGCTCTTGTCAGTTTTCATCCCCCATCTCAGTTCCCACAGAGGTTTCTGCTTCCAAGTTTCTGGTCTGATAAAGTGAAATTCTCCATGTTTGCTGAACTACCCTCTCTGGCTATGAGACAAGCATTTGCCCTACATCTTAACACCTCTGATTAATGTGAGCTGTTAATTGTTTTCTAATTTTCTCAGGTTTTTTTTACTTCATGTCTAGACAAAATAATGACTTCAAAGTGCCTTATATACTAGATAGAAAACTGTAAGTCCAAACAGTTTTTATTGCTACTATTCCTAATTTTAATTTATAAGGTATATTTGGGTTTTCTGAATAAGCAATCATTATCATAGGCTGAAACAGAAACATATTTTAAGATTTTACTAATTCATATGACTTTACAAGTGCTTTAGTTAATTTATGTTCAGGTAGAAAATGACCTACAAATCTATGTCATCTGAATATTTCCTTCTTGCTGATACATCGGTAGGTCAGTAGCAAAACTGAACCAGGCTGCCCTCAGTTGTGTCACATATTCCATCTCTTTCCAAGACTAAATTAGAGAGAAGACACTCAATGGGGCATAATTTCTGCAGAGCCAATCCTAAAGTAATGAAAACACCATATGAACAGGGTGGTGTGATGGTCAATCATGACTGTCAACCTGATTGGATTCAGAAATGCAGAGGCAATTAGTAAAGCATTCCTGGGTGTGGCTGTGATGGCATTTCCAGAATCAATAGGATCACCAGGGAAGGCTATGGAGCATGAGTAGATTAATCCCTTGATTGACTCATAGCACCAAGGCTTTACTGGGGAGTGAAGAAGAAGTAAGGGTCACAGAGGAAACAGGTCACTGGGGATGTGAATGTCCTTTGCTATAAAGCTTTCCGTGGTTTCTTCCAATAGCCATTTCTCTGTGTCCTGCGCACTCCTATAGGAGATGCTCTGCTATATTCCCTGTGACGTGAAGGACTAAAATCACCGAAACCATGAGCCAAAACAAATCCCTCCTCCTCTAAATTGTTTCATCATGAATTTTGCTCACAGAGGTGAGAAAAATAACTAACACAAGTAGCGAAGTGTGATTTTATTCTTAGAACTGAAGGAAAAGAGAAAAAGAATACATGTAAGGTTTTTATTTTTTAACCTATACTTGTAAAGTCTTCAAATAATCTACATCTTGACTTCATCACAAAGCTTCTGAGACTAGTGGCTCACTGATTGTCATTAAAGCAATTTTGAATATAATTTCAGTTTCCTTAGTGGTTCTAGGCTTTTCAGATTCTTGCTTTTCTTTCAGAAAGTTTCAGTTTTCTAAAAACAATGAATTTTAATTAGCTTTGAAAAATTATTGTAAGAAAATGGCTTTTAGTGTTATTTGTTTTCTTAAATTCTCTTGGATCAATACGTAGGTATATCTTGTCACTTCTAGTGGATATCTTTCACTGTTCCATATCACAATGTATTTTCTATTTTTTTTCAAAGAATCAACTTTTTAATAGGTAGATAATCCTGATATTATCTTTATGTTGTCATTGCAATGAATTTCTAGTCTCATTCTCTAAAGGCTTGAAAGAAGTATTACACATGATGAAAGAATTCCCTCTTTTCTATGTATCAAAAGTGAGACCCAGTTATAGACTAGCATCATTTTATAGTAATTGGAAAGGTTGAAGTTATTACTAGATTGAATGCAAATATTTATAATGCAAATTATCCATAGCATAATTATGCTGCATGAAGACTATAACAATCATGACAAATGTCAGTAAATTCTTAGACTAATTAAAATGTTAAATTTTTTTCCTGAAAATGCTATGTGCATGTTGCAGAGAGGTTACTGTCTGTATGGGACTTAATAACAGTCATATGTAGATGTAGCACATTGAAATGTGATTCTTTTGTTATAGTAAATGCCAGTTCTCCACACAATATCAATTCCAAAATAATTTGGATAAAAATATTTCAAGAAAATAGATGTTTGATGGTAATTATTTTAAGATCGCTTAAATTCATTTTCAACATTAATAGTGGTTGCATTTTCATCTTATAGAATATTCCAATTCATAGACCTATCACTAAGGAATTAATTTATTTTTGAGGTTGAGTCTCACTCTAGCCCAGGCCGACCTGGTATTCACTATGTAGTCTCAGGGTGCCCTTGAATTTATGGCTATCCTTTTACCTCTACTTCCTTAGTGTTGGGATTAAAGGAGCCCACCACCGTGCTTGGCTGAAATTAATTTTTTTTTCCTTTATACTATATATATATATTTTTTTAAATATATATTTATTGTCCATAATGAGTTACATTATTTAGTGGGCAAACCATGCGTTGTTATCCCGAATTCCCCAATCCCCCCCTCCCCGTCCCTGATCAGTTGTATATCCTCCTCCGTGGGCTGTCTGTATTAGTCCTTGTGGCAAGGGATCCTGTATATCTTAGTACTCATCCCGGTCTTCCTGGCCC
>PVHP010021438.1:0-29433 GCA_004024765.1 Zapus hudsonius
TCTCCCACATTGTGAGGTAAATCAGATAAATATCTTTATAAGGACTCAGTCCCAGGGATACTGTTAGAGTAATGAAAAATGGGTATCTCAGTTCCATTCTTCATTATGTAGGACCAATGGCACAGAAGTCATTTAGGAAACAAACGAGAAACTGCATGTAAATTGCTTTCCATAATATGTCTAAGTCATATGCCTCCAGTAATTGGTTCTTCCCTCCCACTGCCAAAGGAACATCACAGACACAAAGAGAACATGAGTAGGAGCCGGAGATGAAGTGACAGGTTAAATGATAGAAACTTCAGGCAGTTTCTGTGTGAGCCTGAAACAAAGGCAAATGCAATGAATTAATTCACATTTATTTCAGTGTCTGTTTCGGCAGCAACATTCATCCAAACTGGGGTTCACCAGCTAAGGTTGCAGATCTATTTTTTTAAAAAATTTATTTTCTTGTTTTTTTTTTTTTTCGTGTGTGTGTGTGTGTGTGTGTGTGTGTGTGTGTGTGTGTGTGTGTGTTTGGAGGGAGGGCTTTGGCCACTGCAAACAAACTTCAGATGCATGCACCACTTTATGCATCTGGCTTTACATGGGTACTGGAGGACCGAACCCAGGCTGTCAGACTTTGTAACTGCTTAATCATTTTCCAAGCCCAACACACATGGTCAAAATACATGATCTATATTTTTACCTTCACATAAAGTAGCCTGTGAGCTATATCTTCCAGTGTTAAGACTTAAACCTCTGTTAGGTAAGAAAGCACGGCAGTTATCCTTTATTTTCCCAGGTGTCAAACTATACTTAGACTGATCTCTACTTCTATAAAGGAGTTGAGACAGATGTGTCCAGATGGTAAATAAATTGTTTATGAAAATATCCATTTGCAACATTGGAACATAGAGGACTCGTTTAATTTTTGTCATGGTATTTAAGAGAGAGATATTTTGTTCATTTTCCAGTAAGACCAAATAACTCGCTGTATATCACATCAGAAATAGATTAAACCTGGAATTTAAACCCAAGTCTGTCTCCCAAGTTATATAATTTTCATTGGGTCCCACACATTTCTAACACAGCCTACCTATTATCTGTATTAAAATAATTTCAGGGCTGGAGAGATGGCTCAGTGGTTAAGGCACTTGCCTCCAGTGCCTAAGGCCCCGGGGTTCAATTCCCCAGGACCCACATAAGCCAGACCCACAAGGTGGTGGCCCTGGTTCTCTCTCTCTCTCTCTCTCTCTCTCTCTCTCTCTCTCTCTCTCTCTCTCTCTCTAACAACTCTCTCTCTGCTTGAAAATGAATAAATAAAATATTTAAAAAAATAATTTCAGCGTAGAGGGATAGTAACCTTCACCTGGTTGTGAGTTTATGAAAAAAGAATTGGAGGAGCATTTTCAGGTACTTTTCAATATATAGAATAGAAAAAAAAACACATGTATTATTCATTTTGAGTGGCCAGTTATTTCTTCCCTACCGCTAAATAATTGGGGACTCGGTGTCAACTAAGAGTATAGTTAATAAGACAGATATTTAACTTCTATGAGTTTCATTACTATTTGTAAAGAGAGAATTGGTATTTTCAGATCATGACAATATTCCAAAGGATTTTAAAGAACCCATTCACCCGAATACTTAACATTTCTTTTAAGAAACCCTGACAGAACCCTGACTTCTTAGCTCAGATATTTGTAATGAAAAGTATCACCGTGTTCTTTTCTTCTATGTCACAATTTCCACATAATGGCTGTTTTATGCGAAATGAATGGATCAAGCTGTTTTCATCACCATCACGGAAATGTCACTAATAACTAAAAGCACCTTTCATAGCATCAAAACAATGACTGAACTTCTCATCGTGACTTTCGTCCCCACCGCCCTCACCCTCTCCTACCCGATGCCACCATCACCACCGCACTTCCAGCAGAGGTGTAGTTGACATTGCCTAGGAATGTCAGTGACCAAAAAAACAAGAGGTCTGGGCTGGAGAGATGGCTCAGCAGTTAAGGCACTTGCCTCCAGTGCCTAAGGCCCTGGGTTCAATTCCCCAGGACCCACATAAGTCAGACACACAAGGTGGTGGCCCTGGTGCATTCTCTCTCTCTCCTTGAAAATGAATAAATAAAATATTTTTAAAAAATGAGAGGTCTTGCTGACACTCCTCCAGGAGGGAGGTGGTCTGTGTAGGGGGGGAGGTGCATGAAGAAAGACTCTGAAAATGGGAGCAGGGCTGTTCACATTCTCAGAGCCTCTTAAGCCAAATCACTGCTGAGTTGACATGTCAGGCTTCCTCCTCAATTTCTTGCCAGTTCCACCAGCATATATGCCCGGACCCATGCTGTGAATGGTCCACACAGCAGCCTATATTAGTGTGTATAAATGAGACTTCAGAATGACAGACCATGAGTCTGTGGCTGGAGTAATTGAAGTGTATATGTGTTTTTTTAACTTCATTTTTATTGACAACATCCATCAATACAAACAATATAACATGATCATTATCCCCTCCCACCACCCTTCTTTTTTCCCTTCCCAGATCCCCTCTCTACCGAATCCCTTCCTTCCAACTAGTCAGAGATTTTGTTTATTATTTATTCTTTTTCTGCTGTATGTGTGTGTAATTGTGTAAGCATCAAGGGGTGCTGTACCTGCACGTGTGGCAGGTGGGGGTGCATGCACATGCAGGTGCATAAGCAATACCCCAAGCACCCGTCTGCAGTGGAGAATGTTAGCCTGTGGTAGCCGACTCTTCTGCCCTTCCTTATTTGAGCCAGAGTCTCCTACTGATTCTGGACCTTGCCATGTTTTTCATACACTTCAGCATTTCTTGGGTCTCCGGTGCCCTTAAGAACTTTGGTTACAGAGTGTGTGGCCATGCCCAGCTGTTTATGTGGATCCAAGTGATTGAATTAGACCTCCCCAGGCCTTCATGCTTGCAAAGAAAGTGCTCTTAACCACCCAGCCATCTATCCATCATTATTTATTATTATTATTATTATTATTATTATTATTATTATTGAAGCATACAAAAGGGAGAGACTTGATGGTGAGGGTCACTTCTGTGCACTGTTGTATGAGTCCATAGCTGTCTTTAATGTCTCTGATCAAAACCAGAAGTACATGAGATATAAAAATCACAATGCTTGAATCTTTATCAAAAAAAAACCCTTAAATTATTGGTTATATTTTGACATAAGCATGTTATGTTCATGTGTAAAGGGATCAAAGTGTTGTCTGCCTGCATGATCTACTGTTTTCTGGTATAAAGATAACTTGAACATGGTGCTCTTTTCATGATAAGAACACAGAGAGACTGTGAGAGAATGGTTCCAAGACTATTTCTATTTATTGTCAAACTGGGATTATCTAAATAGTGAAACATTGAAAAATGTCCACATTGAAGGTATATAGGATGGAATGGAATAAAGAGTAGTATTTGTATTTAGAAACAGCTCAAATGTCCATCTGAACATGTTTTTAGAATGGAATTCATGTGTTCCTACAGGATGCCAGGACAATGCATAAAAATCAGTTGTATTCCTTATACTAAAAATACGCATTGGAAATTGAAAACTTGGAGCAAAGAAAGAAAGAAAGAAAAGAAACTGAAAAAAATCAATTATAATAGCACCCTAGTAACAAAACATCAATTATAAACAGGCTAAAAACACACAGCATCTACATGCTGTAAAATACAAACATGTAGGAAAACATATCTAAGATAAGATCACAACAAATGTTGAGTGACACCATACTCATGAATACAAGAATCCAAAGTTATGATGACAGTCTTCATAATTGCATTTGTGGAATTAACAAAATCTCAGCAAAAATGGCATCAAGTATTTTGTGAGCACCGACAACTGATATTGAAGGTTACAGGGTAAGGGAAGGAAATAGGATAATTAAGATACTTGTAACAAAGGAAAGCAATGGTAGTGGATGTGAGTAGCTGGGTTTAAGGCCTGGAATCAGTGAAGTCATCAGGTTAATATAACATGCTTGCTATAAGAACAGTGTAGGTCTGGGCTGGAGAGATGGCTCAGCAGTTAAGGCACTTGCCTCCAGTGCCTAAGGCCCCTGGTTCAATTCCCGAGGACCCACATAAGCCAGACCCACAAGGTGGTGGCCCTGGTGCTCTCTCTCTCTCTCTCTCTCTCTCTCTATCTCTCTCTCTGCTTGAAAATGAATAAATAAAATATCTTTAAAAAAGAACAGTGTAGGTTAATAACAGAAAGGGGATCCCAGAATTGCACCCAGGTTAACATAACCAGCTGAGTAGGCAGGTATGAGAAAAACAAATGATCCTATGTTTTCTTTTTTATGTGGAATCTAGATTTAACAACACACATGATCACACATATATGAGATGAAATAAGAATAAAGACAAATTATTGGAGGTGACTGATGTTAGTGGGGAGGAAAAAGAGAGATAGGGAGTGATTGTAGCAAGTATAATGATACTTACGCATCATACATATATATATAATTTTGACAGACACAAAACCAGGAAAATATAAATTTACATAGATATACTAAGTTATGAGTATTTCACCATGGTTTATATCAAGCTTTAGAAGAACATCTAACCTGAGGCTGGAGAGATGGCTCAGAGGTCAGAGGCACTAGCTTGCAAGGCCTGCTGGCTGGCCTGGTTTCAATCCCTCAGTACCACATAAAGCCAGATGCACAGAGTGACACATGCGTCTGGAGTTTGTTTGCAGCAATAAGAGACCCTGTTGTGCCAAGTTTCTCTCACTCCCCTTCTCCCTCCTCTTTTTTGATATATCTACATCTATCTATCTATCTATCTATCTATCTATCTATCTATCTATCTATCTATCTATCTATTATATATATATATAATATATAGATATATTTTAACCTTGATAAATGTTTGTCATCAAACTTTTAAAAATCCAAATTTGTAATACTTAGACTCCCACAAAATCTAAAGAAAGAACTATTTTGTTAATATATGTGTATGTATATACACATATATATGCATGCATTTATATATGTATATATATGTATATATATGCTGAACTGTGATCTAGTTGGATAACTTGTTTTTTAACATAAACTAAATTATTCTGTACAGTTTTTGCTATATAACATATGTCTAATACACACACACACATATATATATATGCATACATATGTGTGTATGTGGGTGTGTAGAAAACCCTATCTAGTTTTTCCTGGTTCTTCACATGTCATGTAAAACAAATAAGTGAGTCTAAAGCCTTTATAATACGAAAGTAGAGAATCTACTTCAGTTTCAACAATCATAAGAAATCTACAAAAGTCTACTAGGAAGAAATGAAACCCACCATGAATTCTGCACAATAATAATAAAGAAAATATTCTTTTGAATAACATTAAAGGAAACTAAGCATTAAATTAAACATGGAAGAAAAAAAATCCCACCACTTGGATACTAATCCTCAAAATTATTATATAAATAATATGTATATTTTACCAAAGAAATGAAAACTGCCTGCGCTTACCTATGAATAAATGAAAAGTGCACAGTTCATTATTCTAAAAGATTTTACAAGGCTACAATTTATCAGACCAATTTAACACTGGTATCAGACAATTTCTTTTATTTTATAGAGAAACCATATGCCTCAAGTTATTTAAACTCTTCTACACAGAGAGAAGTTACAAAAATGCTTGAGTCCTACATAGCATTGAAAACAAAAACCCATGACAAACTGTGGTCTAATTTTTACATCAGTGAAAACCAAAAATAATTTACTATAAAATATTTTGGATATAAACCTTGGCAGTTCCTTAAAATACTAATCTTAAACCAGATGTGGAGGTAAATATCTGTAATCCCAGAACTTGGGAGATGCTGGCAGGAGAATAAAAGATTCTAGTCAGGCTAGCTTGAGCTATCAGAGGCCCTATCTCAAAAAGCATAACAAAACCTGCACCCTTGAGTGTGTGTGTGTGTGTGTGTGTGTGTGTGTGTGTGTGTGTGTGTGTGTGCGCGCGCGCGTGTTATCACATGGCCCAGCTACTGTCTTCTAGGTGTATACCGAGGTGTATACCTAAGAGAGGACACATCAATCACCACAGCAAATCTGATAACCCATGAAAGGTCAATGGAGACAGACACCAACAATACCCAACACAACCCAGGGAAAAGATACAGAGATACTTAAGATCTCAACAACAAAGCTGACTCAAAACTCACCCACCATGACTCAGGGAACTGAGCAGAAGAGGGGGCAGAAAGATTGTAAGAGCCGTGGTGAGGGAGAATATCCAGAGACATTCCCCCCTCAGCAACAATTTACAAAGGGGGAAGAAAGAAAGAAAACCTGGCTCCCTCTGGTACAGTTCATAACCCCCTATCCTATAGACAGATCCAGTATGTGCACCGAGGAAGAACCCCAGTGGGTAGGGGACAGGGAGGAGGGAAACGGGGACATCTACATAAGAGTTGCTCATATATTATATATACTTACTCATAATAAAGATATTAATTTAAAATATATATAATAAGATAAAATATCACATTTGCCATTGTCACTACCCTTACAGACTAATGTAAATATATATATTAAATATTCATTTTCTTGAATGTTTTGGTAACTTATTTCTTGCATTAAAATAACTTACAGGCACTGGGTTCAAATCCTTTGAACTGAAAACAAAATAAAAATATGAGAAAATATGACAGATTAAAAAAATAAATGTTTTAATGTTGCAGTTGCCTTTGTACTAATGTAAAAAAATCTTCAGAGAAAAGGTGGGCAAAGTGATATCTATGCTAGGGAGGGTGATACAGAAAGATGACTGTGAGTTTGAGTCTGGCCTGGCTACAAAAAATTACATGACTAACAGGATTACACAGTGAGTCTCAAAAAGAAAAAAAACTGTTCTGAGAATGTAGCAGGAATAAATGATATATGCATCTTTTATATTCCTAACAAGGGTTTAAAATTTTTTTATTGATAGTTTCCATAGTCATACACAAGCCATTATGAGTCCCTCCCCACTCTCTATCATATCTACCCCCTCTCAATTAGTCTCTGTTTTGTTTCAATGTCATTATATTTTCCTCCCTTTATGTGTTGGTATTATCAGGCACTTCAAATCATGAGTATCAAGGCCATTTTGCGTCTGGAAATTTGTATTGTAAGCAGTCCTCCCCTTCCTTTGGCTCTTACAATCTTTCCAACCCCTCTTCCACAATAGACCCTGAGCCTCGGGAAGTGTGATAGAGATGTCCCAGTGCTGAACACTCCACTGTCACTTCTCAGCACTGTGGTGTCTTTTGGGTTATCTCAGTGGTCACCACCATCTGAAAAAGAGAAGCTTCTCTAGCCAAGAGTGAGAGTAGTATTATTATATGAGTAGGCTCATTTCTTATAAAAGTGCTTGTAAAGCAGATTGGTGGGCATAATATATGCATTTAGCCAGACAACAGACAGTTTTATTCCTCTAGGGTTTATGACCTCCTCTGTCATAGGCTTTTGACTAGGTCTTCAGTACCAGGCATGTATTCCCACCCATGGGGCAGGCCTCCAGTCCAATTAGAGAGCAGTTGTTTCCCCCGCAACAGATGTACCACTATTGCCCCAGTTGGCACATTTGGCCTGGCTGGCCAGTCTTAAGGCTGGCAAAGTCCACGGCTGTTCACCACCATTGATGACTTCTTTCTCCCATAGGGATGCATGCAGCCATAGCTTTTTCCAGTTTGGCTCCAGCTTGATTTCTCAGTGACCTGCAGCCCAAGCATGTGGGGTCTTACCATCTCATTCTGGTGGGCAACCAAGAGCCTTGGCAATGGCCTGTAATGTTTTGGGGGTCTCAGGAACCTCCCTGGCCAACAATTCACTGGTGTACCAGGACCTCCTACCATTGCAAAGGAACTTCAGACTTAAGCACTACTTTGTGCATCTGGATTTATGTGGGTACTGGGGAATTGAACCTAAGCCCATGAGCTTCAGGATTCTCCTGGCTCCTCCACCCATAGCCATAGGCACATAAAGGTTTTCCATGGATACTGGGGCTCAAACTCAGGTCAACAGACTTGTGGACAAGCACCTTTAACTGCTGACTCATCTCCCCAGCCCTTGGAAGTTTTTCTGATCACCTGGGGAGAAAACATACCCAGAAAAAAATCAGAGGGTTGAAGACAATGAATGGCTAAGGGAACCATAACCTAATTAAAACAGAAGTTCCAGTGGTGAGCAGAGAATCAGGGGATGAGAAAGTCATGTCAAATACTGATTATCCACACTCATCACTCCTCAGTCCTCCTCAAAGTCAAGCACATGAGCCATGGATATTCAATAGCATTCTAATCAGGTCAAGTGCAGGTACAGACAAGGATGTTGTTGGGTCACCATATATTCTCAGCTCCTAGAATTGAAGTGTTGGGCAGCATGGTGAGTAATGGAAATAAAAAGATAGCTCTCCTCCTCCTCCTCTTTCCCACTCTTCCTGCCCCTACATCTTTTCCTGCCTGAGGGTTTCATTTACCTGCTCATTGCTGGGACAAACCACCCAACCAAAGCAGTTTATGGAAGGAAAGGGTTTATTACAACTTTCAGTCTTTTTAAAAAAACACTTTGAGCTCTTTATTTTTTAAACGTTCTATTGATAGCTTCCATAATTATAGACCATAAACCATTATGATTCCCTCCCCACCCTCCCGCATATCTCTTCCCCTCTAAATTACTCTCTGTTTTGTTTCGGTGTCATCATCTTTTCCTCCCATTATGTGTTGGTATTATCATGCACTTCAAATCATGAGTATCAAGGCCATTTTGTGTCTGGAAGTTTGCATTGTAAGCAGTCCTCCCCTTCCTTTGGCTCTTACAATCTTTCCACCCCCTCTTCCGCAATGGACCCTGAGCCTCGGGAAGTGTGATAGAGATGTCCCAGTGCTGAACACTCCACTGTCATGTCTTCTAGGCACTGTGGTGTCTTTTGTGTTATCTCACTGGTCACTGCCATCTGAAAAAGAGAAGCTTCTCAAGCCAAAAGTGAGAGTAGCATTATTATTTGGGTATCTTATTTAAAAAAAAAAAAAAACATGCTTGTAAGGCAAGCATTCAGTCATAATGGGAAATTCCATCATGGCAGGAAAAACATGACAAGCCTGAGCAGATAGCTTGGGTCACATCTCCAGAGGAGCAGGAAGGAAGTAGTCCGAGGGAGCTAGCTCTGAGCCCCCAGTGAGCTGGACTAATAGACCTCAAGGTCCATTTCTGATAGCACATCTCCTCCAGCAAGACTTCATCTCTCAAAGGCTCTATAACCTTCCCAATTTTCCACCAGCTGGAGACCAAATATTCAAAACACGTTTGTTTACGAGGGACAATTCATTCAAACCACCATACTGTGGAGTCCAGACACCAACGCTTTGTCTCTTTCCTACATATGTTGGTGTATTTGGGGTTCCTTCTCTCAGCTGCTGCTCTCTTTGCCTTCTGTGCTAGATATGCTCTGTCTATGCCCAAGACTTTAACACTCACAGCAGGTTCACCTGGGCATCCAGGGACCATGACATCAACCAGCTTACCCCCACCCAGAGTGGAGAACCCACCACGGTCACGTGACTAAATAAGAAACTTGAGCCAAGAGAAGAAATAGGGCAGGAGAAAAAAAAAAGCAACTTCAATTAACTTCCTAAGCCTATCTCTGATTTTTAATATCTCTACTTTTATGAGAACATTTGACTTCCAAATTCATTCTATCATTAAACCCTGGTGAATATCATTTATTATTCCCCCAAATTCTCTAGGTACATGATTTTCATATACTTAATATTCCGTTTTAAATTTAGACATGTGTTCTATGTAAATGGAAAATTTTAAAGGCAAGCTTACTCTGTAATATTTTCCATTCCCTTCACACTGAGCCCCAAACACATATGAGCTGGCCCATTCTGTAGATTTGCAAAGCAGGGAACAGATGTTAAATGGCCTATGGGGTAACATGGAGTGTGGTAACTTCAAGTCATAGCTGCTCTGAAAGTTTCTCCTTGTAGATTATAATTTTCTGTACAGAGTTAAAAACTTCCTTATAATAGTTACTCCCACAAACCTCCTCAGTTATAAGGGCTTGGTAGCATTTTATTTTAGCACCTGTTTGACAGGCATATTATACAGCTATTATATTTTTCATGTACAGAACATTCTTAACGCTCACTTCCCTTGTACTTTCTATTAGAAAAACAGGAAAAAAGTTCAGACAAAAAAATTATCCTTTTGACTGGATGAGAATGGAAAGGAAGTCCATTTTGTGATGACTTTGACCTGAAATTGAAAAATTCAAAATTCATTCAGACAACTTTTAATGCATTTAGGTACTCACAGGTTATTCATTTATTCAACAGTCATTTTTTTTTAAATCATTGGTGTGGATGGTGCTATACTTCAGAAATATAAAGATAAAACTTGTTTGTGGGTAGAGAGTATGGGAGGCAGTGATGTAAATAAGCAAATGCTACAAAAGAGCTGTAAATGTAGAACAAATATAGAGACAGGTGTGTCGAGCCTGAAAAAGCCTGTTCTGTGGCAGAGGCTTCTTCCTGCATCAGATCAGCAGACAGAAGCACTTGAGGTGGAGAAATTTGCCCATACAGATTCAGAACCTGGAGGGCCTGGGTACCAGACACAGCTTAGTACAGCCAAAAGGTTGGTGAAGAAGAGACAGGATTAGTCACTTAGAGTTATAAGTGACTTTATCTTCACAGTCCTTACAGACCATGACTTCTGGTTCAGCAAAGCCTGTGGTGCGTACCAGGTGGTATTCAGGTTTCAGGATGGGGAAGATTGGGGATAACAGACAGTGGTGACCATATGGGAGTGAGGCAATCTTCCTTGGCATTTAAGAATCTGCCTCTCTGTTCCCTAAAGTTGTTCCTTTTATTTCATTGGCTCTCTCTCACTCAGCAACAAAGGTGGCTTCTTGCTAATTCTCAGAGAAGCCACATATCTTCCCTTACTCTCCAAAGAATCTTGCGCTTACTCCCTTGGGTTTTCTTCCTGCCCTGTGCGGCTTTCTTCCTCATTTCATTTAAACCTCTGCCCTAAAACCACCTCGTTAAAAGGGATTTTTTCCCTGACTGCTATCTTCTGTAAACTGGAAATATTTGTTGCCTGTTATCCCAGACATTTCCTTTACATTTCTTCAGTTAAACATAGTAATACTTCACATCCTATAAGGTATCTTATTTCTTTATTTTATTTATCCCTGGACTAAATGGAAACCCTATCAAAACAGAGGCTTTCCATTTTCATTGCCATAACACCAGTCACTAAAATATGCACTCTTATGCGACTCTAGATGAAGGTCAAACACCTTTACTGACTAGTGACTAAAACTGAGAGACACATTTCGTGTGCCTGTGGACTGGTATATAGTTGTCACAGCTCCACCTGAAACACAATTCTCTATTCAGTAACAAAGTGGAAAAAGCTGAGGGCGATCCTTAACCTCATTTCATGCTAGTTTCCACAAGGGGAGAGGTTGTAGAAAGGCTCTTTACCAGCACAAGTTAATAAAGTCTGGAGAAAGAGCATCTTGTCCCCAAGAACCTTCTGTGATGGGGAGGTAGCACCGTTTCACCCACCATCTTCCCTCAAAAGGGTGACAACTGTAAAAGAGGAAAGGATTTGATAAGCAAGTGGTTTGCCAACTCATTTCTTTCCCCTAGGTACTTAGCTGAATTTGGTCTGAAGCTAACAAAGGGACTGTTATCAGAAGATCTCGCCCTGGTTATCTTAGCAAAGCACACACTTCCCTATCGCCATCAATCTTCCCTCCGATGGCCACAGCAAAATCCTTTCCTCCAATCACATGTCAAACCTGTTTCGGAGTGTAGACAGGTCACCTTAATCAGATTGTCCATCACAGAGTAGGAAATGGTTGTCGAGAGCCCAGGAAGAAGAGAAAAGACCATCCCTCCCACACCCCAAGACTTTAGCATAGGTTGTTCAGTCTGTGATTCAGAAATCAGTCACCTTAGCATACCTCGGCCTTTCCTGGGTCCCCTAGGATGTGAATATGATAACAGTTGAGGGCTATGGAGAGGTGTAAATTAAAGTTGATTAGTTGATTGCCTCTGATGGGTGGCATGATGGAGGGGGCTGTATATTTCTTTAAACAGTTTCAGACATTCAAAAATCATTGTTTGCCCACTAAATAATGTAACTCATTATGGAAATATATATTAAAAAAATCTTCTGGGTGAATGTTTATTTTTAATCAGATAAAGCTTACCTATGCTTGTTCTGAATGGACAAAAGTAAGACTCCAGCTGTGGCATGACCAGGATCAGCCAGGTATGTAGTGTGACTAAAGGTAAATAGGAATGAACTGTACAACTTACTTCTGGGTCCTCATCATAAACTTTTTATCTTTTGGCTGAGTTCATGGTCACTGTGTTAGTTACTTTTCTTATTGCTAGGATCTAAATACCTGACAAGAAACATCTCCGAGGAGGAAGGATTCATCTGACTTATAGTATCAGGGACAACATCCATCATGGTGGTGAAGGCATGGAAGCAGGAGTGGGAGTTAACTGGTGGTATTGCAACTATAGTCAGGAAAGAAAGGGCACAGATGCCATGCTCACCTTCATTCTCTTTTTAACCCAGACAGGGACCCCAGCCCTTGGAATTGTGCTGTCCAGAGTCAGCTTGGTTCTTCCACTTCAATCAACTTGAACTAGAATCTCCCTCACAGACATGCCCAGAGATCTATTAACCTAAGTGTGATTGAAATCCAGTCACGTTGACTATTGACATTACCCTCTGAAGCCACCTTTCTAAGAATGTCTTTGGATATCTTCATGGACCCGTCTCTGAGAAAGACCAATTAGCATTGAGCAATGGAAAATGACTCTAGACACTTGATTCTTTCATGTGGTAGCCTTATAGTGTGCAGACAGGTAAAACCCATACCAAAGAGTTACTACTTTTAGTCATCCGAATCAAGACGTCTTTCTATTGCTTTGTGTGCTCAAACCACAGGTAAGTTAGAAGGGCATGTCCGGTCTTCACCCAAACCTAGGCTTGCACTTATATCTCTGCAATGAAATTCCTCAGATTTCTCCAGTGTTAGTATTACAAGGGCAGTGTCTTGCTTCTCCTTTACCACCCAACTACTAACTGCCAGAGGAGGTGTGCTGCTTGGGGTGGCCTTGAGGTTTATTACATCCCCCCCAGTTTTGCTTGCATTCATTGGCTCCTTCTCCTGCTGCTATTTATCACCTGTTGAAGCCAGGAGGTGATGTCCAGCCTCTGCTCTACTATCTTTCCCCTGGATCATGGAGCTTCACCTTGAGACTAAGGCAAAATAAACAACTTTCCTTTCATCAGCTGCTTCTAGTTGTGTGTATTATCCCAACAATGAGAAGGTAATTAAAATGGAAAATTGGTACCAGTGTAGTGGGGTCATTATTGCTAGAAACCCGACTCTGTGGCTTTTGGCTTTCATAACTGATGTGTGGAAAGAATGTGGAAGGATTTGAAACCTTGGTCTAAAAGACATCTTACAGAGCTAAAGGAAATGTCTGATGCACCACTTTGGTCAGAATGTCAGAGACTAAATGAAGAAAGAAAAAAAGACTGTGTAGGCTTGGTTTGTGAGAGGAAGAAAGAACATTGTACATACTGGACTAGAGGCAGTTTGTATGAGAGGCTTGCTATACCCTAAACATATCCTGAGAACTTGTTGCATTGTGCACAATTTAATTAGTGTGAGGAAGTGGCTATTGCACACAGAAAATGAAAGTTCTAGATAGGAGACAGCAACCTGTTTCAGCTGCAATTGTTTGAGAGATTACCACCACTGAGATCGAGCCAGCTGTTCTGTAATGGGTCAACAGAAATAATGCTGAATCTTTAGAAAGTAGGGGCCTTGAATGCTAAAGGAGTGTCCTGATCCTCAAAATCAGCTTTATTTTCCCTGGATTAACAGATTTGGTAGCCCACCTGGTACTATAGGAGTATAACAAATTCAGGAAAGAGTGGGTCATTGAATTTGCAACATTTGTTTGTTTGTTTTTTGAAATGGCCACTGGATGATATAAGACAGGGCTCCCTATGTGGAGGCCCATGGAGCCATGAGGATGAACTGTGGGCTTCAGTGGAGACCCCAGCCAGAATTGTGGGACAGCTGTAAAAAAGAGATGCCAGCTGAGGATAGATTGTTCCCCTGGTTGGGAGCATCCCAGCTGCAGGGGCAGAATTGGAACCTCAGAGACTGGCTTCCTCTCTGCCTTCCCAGCACCAGGATTGGAAGAGCATGTCTTCAGTCCCAGTATGAATTTGAAGTAAGTCACCTTTAAAGATACCCTCAAATTTTATAAAACAAAAATTCTTCCAGCCCTTCTTACATGTGATGCTGTGGTTGACAGATTCTCATTCACGTTTATAGATGAAGATAATCATTTCCTGCGAACTGTATACAGAGGAGGCTGGCAGACCTTTGACCTGACTCAGAATAGGAACATTAGTTTCTGCATATTTCACAATGCAAGAACTTTAGCAAAGCCAGTGAGGAAATTGTGCTGATTCTTTTCATTCTTTGAGTTCAAGGACACGCTGCCTTTCCAATGGTCAAATCATTGCTACATAACCTGTGCAGACACAGATTGTGGGTGCAAATAAATGGCTGCACAATGTTAGTGTTAAATGCCCTTTTTTCTGTGTTCTCTGAACTTGTTCCCATGAAATATGAAGTACAGGACTCCCATGAGAAAGGTGATCTTCTTAAAAGGCTTGGGAAATGGCTCAGTTGGTAAGGTGCTTACCATACAAACATGAAGACCTGAGTTTGGATCCCTGGCACCTGAGTAAAATTCTGGTTGTGATGATGTGTTTCTATATCCCAGTTCTGGGAAGGGAGAGACAGGAGATCACTGGTGTGTGATGGCTGGCTATTCTAGCTAAATTGGTGAGCTCCAGGCTTAGGAAGAGGTCCTGTTTGAGTAGATGAGATCTACAGTGATTGAGGAAGACAAGCAATGTTGACCTCTGATTTCTGCAAACATAAACATACCTACATGCCATCCACACCCTCACACGCATGTGCACACAAGGACATGTGGACACACACGCACACACAGGCACACCACATACATATACCCATGTGAGAACAAAGCAGAAAGGAGACCATCAACTTATATCTCCTCCTTTGTACATAGGGAGAAAGAAGGAACGGGGGAGAGGAATGAACACTGAGCTGGCACTGCTGATGATGAATGCCTTCCTCCTTCGTGTCCCCAGAGCATGAGGCTCCCAGTCTGCTCACCCTGTCCTCTGTCTTCTATGACACCCGTGGAGAATGACTTGGTGATCCATGGGAAGATGGTGCCTCCCGTTCTGCTAATGTGATTAGTAAGACAAATGAGCAAGCGTCAGTGACACGGTTACTTAATGAGCTCTGTTCTCTCGGCTGCTTAGTTCCAACTTCCACCGCTTGCTAAATAAGTTTATTTATGGTATGAGATAATTTCCTCAGATGAGCCTTAATAAAGTGAATGGAGCTATGGGAAGAAGCACTCCGGGACACTAATGAAGGCAACAAATGAAAAATGGAAAAATTAAGAAATGCTTATTAGGGGAACCCTACCAAGAACCCCCTGAGTGAGAGAACTATTCACCTTAACTGAAAAGAAGCATTACCCAATACTGAGGTGGTCTTTGTTGGACATGGAGCGTGGTCACTTTAGCCACAGGAGATTTTAAATATGCCAATTATAATGCTTAATCGTTTTATGCTTCAACTGCAAATTTGTCTTTCAAGAGAATATCCATTAGAAAAATAAAAAAAGACTCAGGTTCTTTAAGTGTCTGAGGTAGGGAGTGTTTCTCTGCTCTGCAACCTTTCTGTTACAGCAATGCTGGCCTTGTTTTCTCTTTCCTTCCTTCCTTCCTTCCTTCCTTCCTTCCTTCCTTCTCTTTCTCTCTCTCTCTCTCTTTCTTTCTTTCTTTCTTTCTTTCTTTCTTTCTTTCTTTCTTTCTTTCTTTCTTTCTTTCTTTCTTTCTTTCTTTCTCTCTCTCTCTCTTTCTCTCTCTCTCTTTCTTTCTTTCTTTCTTGACCAAAAACAGAAACAGAGTCAGAGATAGAGAGACAGTATGTGTGTGTCAGAGCCTCTTTACCACTGGAAACAAACTCCAGGCCCATGCAGCACTTTGTGTATCTGGCTTCAATGGGTACTGGGGACCTGAACCCAGGCTCTCAGGCTTTGCAAGCAAATCCCTTTAACCACTGAGCCATTTCTCCAGCCCTGGACTTACTTTCTGAATTATTTCCCAGTCATCATCCCCTCATGTCTTATAGGATCATCTTTGGTTTGATGTGTGCAGAGGGGTCCTGTGAATACTTTGAAATGACACAGGGAATCTGTACAGAGTCAAGCTTTTACATGGGTGTATTTATTTATGGAGAACAAAAGAGACCAGGATGCAGTGCTGAGTATAATGTCATCAGCTGGCTATTGAGGGAAGATACTTTGAGTTTTGAAGCGTCCTGAAGCACTTTTTTAAAAATATATTTATTTGTAAAGAGATGAGAGAGGAGAGAGAGAGAGAGAGAGAGAGAGAGAGAGAGAGAGAGAGAGAGAGAGAGAGAAGATGAGTATACCTGGGCCTATTGCCATTGCAAACAAACTCGAGATGCATGCACCACTTTGTGCTGGCTTTACATGGGTGATGGGGAATCAAACTGGGGCTATCAGGCATTGCAAGCAAACACCTTTAACTGCTGAGCCATCTCTCCAGCCCCTCTAAGGCACTATTGTGTTGTGATTGGGAGGACAAGATAAAAAGAAAAAAAGAAAAAGAAAGAAGAATGGGAAGTTATCAACCATTATAGCACATGATAAACAGAGGAGAGAGTGTGTACATAGTTCCCTAGGTCAACTCTAAAGATAAGGATTGAGATTTAGACGTAAGATTCAATGGCATGAAGGTTACTAAAAATATTTCTGCAAAATAATAGGGAAATCACTGCCTGATTTATGTATAAGACACAATGGAGAGAGATGATGGTTATAATAATTAGCAAAAACCACTTGATGAAAAATAAACAGAGAAGAGCTTGAAAGGAAAATGTGTTCAAGATGGGTTTTTAATACAGAGGAATTGGCAGCCTATTCAAGTGCGAATATAGATTTGATGGGAAACTGAATCTGCTGGAATATTGTATGTGTGCAATGAAGAAGGGGTGGGAGATGGTGATTTGGGGAATGAAGGTGGGTAATTGAGGGAAGGCAGAGTGGACATATTAGATTCTGGTAGATATACAGGAGGTTTGTGATCCATGAGATGTCCTTTCTATGAATCAGGAAACAATATCATCAAAGAAGTTTTGAAAAATAAATATGATCCTAGAAAAGAGAGGGAAAAATACAACATGGTCCCCTTAGACAGTAGCACATGAATAATCTCAAGGAAAGGGGTGCTGTGGTTAATCTGGATTGTCCTCTTGATGGAGTCTGGAATCAGCTAGGATGCACACCTCTGGCCTGTCTGGGAGGGATTTTCCAGAGAGGATTAAGTGAGGGGAAAAGACATATTTTCAGAGGGGTCCTTACCTTCCAACAAGTAGTCCAGATATGAGGGGGTACAGCAAAAAGAATGCTGTCTGCTTGTCTTTGCTTCTTCCTGGGCAAGTCTTTCCACTGCTGTGCTGCTGCTGATATCAGACTCCAGCTTCCTCAGCCTTCCAACATGGACTGAATACCAACCAGTGACTCCTAGAATCTTCAGGCTCCCAGGCTGCATGTGGCCAGGATAACTATGAAATCATCTCATCTCAAAATCTTAAACGTACTTGGAAAATTATAAGATTGTTTTGTGCATATATGTGCACACATTTGTATGAGTGTAGGCAGGTGTTCATGGCCATCTTGTGGAGGTCAGAGGACAATCTTGTATGTTGTTCTTCAGTCGTATTACCCACCTTCTTTTGAGACACAGACACTCCTTGGTCTGTAATGTGACAATTAGGCTAGGCTGGCTGGTCAGCAGGCTGAAGGGATCCTCCTGTCTCTGCCTCTCAGCTGTGATTACAGGCATGCACCACCACACATGGCTCTTTTATGTGGGATTTGGGGATCCAATGCAGACATGCTTACATGCAAGCACTTTACCAACTGAGCCCCTTATGAATTTTTAAAAAATATATTATATTTACTTATTTATTTGAGGGAGAGAGAGGCAGAGAGTGAAAGACAGAGAGACAGAGAGAGAGAGAGAATGCGTGTGCCAGGGCTTCCAGCCACTGCAAATGAACTCCAGATACATGCCCCACTTTGTATCTGGCTTTTCTTTGGTACTGTGGAATTGAACTCGGGTCCTTCTGCTTTGCAGACAAATGCCTTAACCACTAAACCATCTCTCCAGTCACTCTTATGAGATTTTTGTGTGTGCTTTCTCTTTATTTATTTTTTGGGGGAACTCAATTGTCTGGTTCTCAAATGTAAGCACTATATAATTTCATGTCTCAATGTCAAAAGGTTGTATATGCCTATTTGGAATGACAGATGCCATTACCTCATTAAGTTTATTAACAACTCACAATCATTATCTAGTCATTTGTTTCATACGGACCAAACAGATAATTCAAGTGAGAATATATCAGGGATCATTTTTTCAATTATTTGATGGTGATAAAAATCTATGAATTATTCTTTCATATATATGATATATTGTTTTTATTGGGGAAGATGGGATTCCAATTTTTTTTCCTGACACTTTCTACCATAAAAGCATCTATTCCACAGGTAAAAGAGTCGATGTGAGCAATCTGCCAGATTCCAGTGGCTGTGAAATAAATGCATTTCAGGGTTTTGGACCAGCTAGACTCATTGTGAAATGGATTTAAGCAGAAGCTATATTTATCACCTGATTTCCATAAGCCCCAACTTTACCTGTGGCCTATTGAGGTTTTTCAGTTTCTCACATTTCAGAATCTGTATTCATGAACCACAGAAACCCAAGGTATTTCTTTACCTGAAGGCACACCACCTAAATTTTTGCAGCAGGTTTTTTGGAAAAAGCATCTAGAAGCAGCTTCAGTGAAGCTTTGCACAAAAGTCATAATTTTCCCTCCACACAGGATCTCTGAGAGAACTAGCTGAAGTCTGTGAGTCAACAACCAAAGCTGTTAATTTCCTTCATGTTAACACATCAAGAGTTTTTCTTACTGCTTTCATAGATGAAGTTACAGGTTACTTATTGTCTATGTATGTTACCTGTAAGAAAAAAACCTAATTAATAAGTCATTGACATTATTCTGTAGTTACATACAGTAGATGTATGACTTTGTCTTGCGTTGACATCTGAAATCATTCTGGGATCTCATTGTGTGCTGAAATCATGCAACCTCATCCTAGAATTCATCTCCCTCATTCCCCTCTGTCCTATGCTTAAAAAGCCACTACTGAGATTCAAGTGTTCTGGTATTTGTCTCATATGAATGCACCCCTGAATACTTATAGAAGTCTCCTCTCAATGGATATGCATTTTACAATTAACTTCCTACAGTCTTGATATTTATTTTATAATTGAAAAGACAAGAATAGAAAAAAGAGGCGCTGGAAAGATGGCTCGGCAGTTAAGGCATTTGCTTGCCCTCTTCCTATCCTAACCTCACTTCCCTGAAGCAGCTTTTGCAGGCATTCCGGACCCAGTAGAGGAAGCCTCACCTTGAATCATAGGTGCTCGTGCTCAACTTCACTTCCCAAGCAGTACAAATCTCCCCTTACCCCTTCCTTAAAATCTCCTTCCTCTCCTTCCTCAGTGTTCCATGGTTTCCCTCTCTTTTGCCTTGGATCCCAGCAGTCTTTCCTGGCATTTGGAAACTTTCCAGCATGGAGACTTTCATAGAGTTAACTAACACCTTGGGCTCAAGACTCTCTGTCTCTCCTTCTGTCCTCAATTGCAAGTCCCAAATGTGACATCAAGTACAACAGCAGCAAGATAGTCTTGTGCTGTAAAAGATGGCTTTGCAGGGAAACACTCCCATGAACTGAGAGGTGGGCTGATTGCTATTGTTGTGAATGGAGTGTGAGAGAGGCTATGGTCATAGCTCAGTAGCATGCATGAGCACCTAATCTCGATCCCTAGCGATGAGAAGAAAATAAATAAGTTAATTACCTAATTAGTTACAAATTCAAAGAAAAACAATATCACTGAACAATTTAGAAAGCAGAAAATTATAAAGCCAATAAGAGCCACAGATGATCCATAGTTCCAACACGCTACTATATGCATTTCAGAAGAATAAGAAAGAATAAGTCAAGGCCAATGATTAATTAAACAGAAATTGGCCAGAAATCAACTCTAAAGTCTTCAGGGCATACCTTGTTACACCTGATTTGTAAGGACAGATAAAATGCAGAGGTTTCTAGGGCAAAAGAATGAAGTGCCTAAGAAAGAAACAGCAACTCTGACCTGCTGCATGACTCAACTGAAAGATATGTATTTAGAAGTCAGTGAGTAAATACATGCAGTTTAAAAAAATGATTATAGGGGCTGTGCATGGTGGCTCACACCTTTAATCCTAGCACTTGGGAGGCACTAGAGTGAAACCCTACTTCAAAAACAAACAAACAAACAAAAATAAATAAATTAAATTAAATTTGTTGTAGGGTCTGGAGAGATGGCTCAGCAGTTAAAAGTGCTTGTTTGCAAAGCCTGCTGTCCCAGATTCAATTCCCTGGCCTCCCATGTAAAGCCAGACAGGTGTTTGTTTACAGCAGCAAGAGACACATGCCCCCCACCACACATATATTACAATTAAATTAATAAAAATATTTAGAAATTATTGCAGCAGACAGCTGTGGTGGTACATGCTTGTAATCCTAGCACTTGGGATGTGGATGTAGGGGGACCAACCATTCAAGATCATCCATATATATATATATATATATATATATATATATATATATATATATTGCCTGTGTGTAATATATATATACATATATGTATATAGCACAAGATATACTATATATATATATATATATATATATATATATATATATATACTAATAGCATAATACACCACATATATGTGTGTATATATGTAGGGAGAGAGAAAGACAGAATTGAACCTTCCTAAGTGAAGAATAATTTCAGCAAACTTACCTGTCGCAGTCAGTCACACACTGCTGGGATGAATCTTCAAACCAGGCACAATTTGGGGGAGGAAAGTATTTATTGAAACTACAGATTGAGGGGAAGTACTGTAACAGTGAAAAAGGCTGGCCCTCTTTCACAGGTCCAAGCAGAGAGAGAGAAACCCATCACCAACACCACACACAGAACAGAAAACAGGCAGGAGAGCCAAGGAGAGAATTTTTTCCCCTTTATATAGCCTTTAGGGTGGGTTCTTACAACCCTTCCCCAGACTTAATGGCTTCTGGAGTCTCTGGACTTTCGTTCCTGCACTGCCCACACAGGAAAGGATGTTTACTTCTAGCTTCTTTGAGCTTCCTTACATCTTGCCCCCTACTGAGAGGCTGTTTTCCTGTGAACATCCTCAGAGACCCACCCAAGATTACTTGAAAGGTCAAGTTGACATCAAAACATAACCATTTTACCTATGTTTTTATCTCTATATCATTGGTCTGTCTATCATCTATCTAGACAATTTTTGAGACACTAAGAGACTTCTTATGGATAAATGTAAGTGAAGTGGGACTGTTTACCCTCCCCACCGTGTGGCAGTTACTGAAGTGACAAGTTTCGCAAAAGAAAAAGGCATTCTTCACAAGACAGTTGAGCACAGAGAAGAGAAAGCAAATCCCAATCTGTTTATTTAGGGTTCAGAGATATAAATGAGATAAAGCAAGGTGGTGTAAGGCAGGGGGAAGGTGATTTGAGACTAGATAATCCATGGTGTTTGATTACTAAATCAATCTACATAGCTCCTTATAGATGCATATTTGGAAAAGGGCAGAGTTGGTACGATCTCAAGGCAGAGCCTTTGTCCCTTTGGCATCAAAGAAGTTACCCATCACACACTTAGCAAGGCCCAAGGTTGTTGTTCCAACCAGCTGAAGGAAGACTCTTGCCTGTAAATCCCTGAAAACCAATTATGGCAAGAGTTGGCCCCATGATCCATACATCAAAGTGCTATCTACAGTGAAGCTAATGGAGCCGGGAGATACATTGCTCCCTGACCTCCAAAATTGGGGATTTTGAGTCAACTACAATCAAGTGTCATGAATGACCACTAGAAGGTTTATTCAGATTTCCCCTTGGGCTCATAAATGTCATCTCCAATTCCCTCTTGAAGAAAATATATTTGACCTGACAGGTGAATTGAGAGACTGTAACGGGGATGGAAGGAATTGAGGGTTGGGAATCAGAAGGTGGGAGGACTTATACCATAAGCTAAACCAATATTGAATTGATGCCATAAAATCTTTACTTTCATACTATAAACTCTTGAGGAAGCTGTAGGCATTATCTGGTAAGAGGGGCCATGACTAGAATGGGAGGAAGCCTAACCCCTAGAAAAATGTCCCAGTCATTGGTTATTTCCCACACTAGCTGTTGATCAAAAGACTTTCGAGGTTCCCAAAACAAGACAGGTTTTTGTCAAAGCTCTTGACTACCCATCCCAGGCCAAAGGTAAGTAAGACCTTATTGCTGAAGATACCACAGAGTGTTATCACACAACACTGAGAAACTGTGCTAGATCCAGAATAGAAATGAGCTCCAAGATGGTAGCATATGTAGTGCTGGAAAGCATTACATGAGTTGCCAGGGGAAATTGGTCAATGATATTTGGAAAAAGCAGAGGCCACTGATATATAATACTGACTGATGCCATGAGAAAGCTGAACACACTGCTATATGGAAGACACCAGCAAGTCAAGAAGTGCTCATCTACAACTATTAGAATTTTGCCAAATTAACAATGTTTGTCTCACTAAACTACACTGATATCACTCTCTGATGGAGATTCTATTTGTATTTTTCAGAAGGCAGCAAGAACCACGGACAACCAATTTCACCATCAAGAGATGGGATGATGGCTGACATCCTGGCAGGAGATGAACCACCCCTAACCTATCATATAAAGCCTAACAAAAACCTATGAGAAAGTGGTGAGATAAACCAGAGACCAATCACTACAGCAAGTCAGATAACCCATGAAAGGACAATGGAGACAGACACCAACTATAGTCAACACAACCCAAAGCAGAAGTCCAGAGACACTTAAGACAATAAAGCAGACTTAAAATTCATCCACCATGACTCAGAGAACTGAGCAGAAGAGGGGCCAGACAGATTGTAAGAGCCATGGTGGTGAGGGGGGGATATCTAGAGTCATTTCACCCCTTAGGAAACGACACATAAAAGGGGAAAACCTGACTACCTCTTGTGCAATTCATAATCTCCTACCCCATGAACTGATCCTGTATGCTCACTGAGGAGGACTCCCAGTGGGTTGGGGACATAGAAGAGGAAAATGGGGGTACCATCACAAGATTTGCTCATACAATGTATCTAATTATTGACAATAAAGATATTAAAATTTAAAAAATTAAAGTTTCAACCTCAAAAAAAAGAAAAAGAAAAGGGACCTTTACATTTCAGTGCCAAGGGTGCTCATTTCATGGACCTAAACACTTCATAATTACTTTCCCACCAAAGAAATCTGGATTTTAATTTTTTTTTAACTTAAGAAAATAAACGTTTAAACCTGAGCAGAACTAATGCAGGCATGGTTATGGATGTCCTGAAGTAGTCAATACTTTCTCAAGTAACCTTAATAGTGTTATGGGATAATATCAAATTCTATTAACTTATAAAATGTTAATATTTTCCCTAACTAAAACAGTTAATAAACTAGGTACCATGTTAAAAAAAAAGAAAAAGAAAATATATTTGAAACCTGCTTTTAACCTACAACCAGAAGCCAGACCTCATGAGGAAGGGTAAGAAAGCCTACGTGATGAAGAGACAAGTGAAGCTTAGAGCTTGCTGGTCCCAGCGCAGCTACACTTGTAGAAATGTTGAAATGCTTCTAACTTGATTGACACAGGGCTACTGCTATGATTCCTGCACTCCCACCTCCCCACACCTCTACTCTGTCCTTAGCCACCTGGACTCTTCCCCACGTATCCCCTAAACCACCTCACAGTAACTACAGGCTTAATATCTGGCACATTAGGACACGTCCAGGTCTGTAAATCTGCTGACACAGAGCTGTGCACCTGTTCATCATCTGGGTGTCTTCTTTTATGCTCTGTCTATTGTGCTCTCCTCGGTTGGACTCAATATGGGTTTATCTATTGTCATGGTTTGATCCAGGTGTCCCCCACAAACAAATGAATGTGTTCTGAATGATAGATCCTCAGCTGATGGCAGTTTGGGTTTTACAACCTGCCTGGAGATGTGTTGTTGGGGGCAAGCTTATGGGGTTATAAGCCAGCTTCCCCTTGCCAGTGTTTGGCACACCTTCCTGCCACTGTTTGCAGTGCTGTGGCAGAGGTGATGTCCACCCTCTGCTCATGCAATCATTTTCCCTGTCATGATCGAGTCTCCCTTTGAATCCACAAGCCTAATAAACCCTTTCCTCCACAAGCTGCTTTTGCTTGGGTTCTTTCTGTGCAGCAACTAGAGAGCTGACTGAACATCTCTTCTTAAATAAACAGCTCTTGCTTGCTTGATGGAACTGGAATTGGTCTGCGTGCTTGCCAACAGAGACCCTTAATTGATATGCCCATAATTTCATCACCCAGGGATGAGCTATGCTGCCCCATGGATTTTTTTTCTGCCACTAGACGTTGAGGCAGATGAATATAGACCAAGAGGAATAAAAATGGAATCACTCATTTGCTGTTATTTTTCAGCCTATCTGTTGTTATGTATACTAATAAACACATTTTAGTTCAACAAATATTCATGCACAGTATAATGTAATCTGCACAATGCTGTCTTTTTCCTTTACTGATACTCTATTCCTGAAGGTTAAATTTGTCTCCAGTGTCTTGTTATCGTAAACAGAGTGGTCATGCTTCTCTTTGTCAGCTTGTGCTGTTGCAACAAGATACCTGACAGTGCACGGTTGACGAACAGTATAAATTTATCTTTTTCAATTTCTTAGGCACACTCTCCACATTCCAAATATTTAAAGCCGCATACAAATGGGAAGGACTATGTATATCCATAAGTGCTAAGAGTTATATTGGATTATATTATTCCTGAATTTCTACTCTATATTGCTTTTAAAAATGAATACTTCGAAAACTGTAAGAATAAGAAGTACACAAATTCAAAGTCTTTTGAGTAGTCCTACCTTGTTAATATCTTTTCTTCCAATTCAGTTGGAATATTAGCCTATTTAGGTTTGCTATAACATAACATATATAAACTAGACATTACACTCAGCTCACATTCAGGTCCTGTGAACTGAGTCTAATAATATAGTAAGTACCCTTTTCATCCTGGCCCCATAGATATTTTCTTATTCTTGCTTTGTTTTCTTTATCTGGTATAGGCCCACATGCCAGACATACCCTCACACGGAGGAGCTTGTTGACAAAATTATTAGTATCTTGCTCAGAATGAAAAGACCACATTAGCAAAGGTGTTGGGGACTGGGAGTGTAGGACAAAGATTTTCAGTTGTCATCAGAAGTCTAGTCATTTCAAGAATAAATGAGGGGCTGAAGAGATGGCTCAGCGGTTAAGGCACTTGCCTCCAGTGCTTAAGGCCCTGGGTTCAATTCCCCAGGTCCCACATAAGCCAGACCCACAAGGTGGTGGCCCTGGTGTGCTCTCTCACTCTCTCTCTCTCTCTCTCTCTCTCTTTTTCTCCCTGCTTGAAAATGAATAAATAAAAAATTTAAAAAAAGAATAAATGTGCCTTGATTTGTCTCTTGTCTTTGGCTCAATTTCAGAATATTAAGGCATCTGTCGTAGTTACTTTCTTGTTGTTGGAACAAAGTATCTGACCAAAAGCAGCTGATGAGAGGAAAGTTTTTGTTCTGGCTTGTAGTCTCAAGAGGAAGCCTCATGATGACAAGAGAAAGCAAGGCATGAGCAGAGGCTGGACATCACTTCTGCCACAGCAGTTAGGAAACAGCAGCAAGACAGTGAGCTGAGCTCTGGCAAGGGGGAACTGGGTATAACACTGTTGGTATTGCTTAAGGAGGACCGGAGGACAAAGGGTTAAGAGGGTGTTGAATGAGGTCAGAAACCCTGGTGGCTAACCCGGTAGGTGTTTCCCTATCTCCACCCTCAACTCTGAGACTCCCAACCCCCAAAGCAAGCCACATGGACCCAGGTTCACACCCCAGCTGTGCCTAGAAGGTGGCAGTTCCTCTGCCCCCACCATCTGATACGTGCCCAAGCTCACGTCCACATGCAAAGCAGGTATTCACAGGTTACTGATTTCTGCCAATCCTCCTTGTCCGTTTCTTTCCCTTCCTCCTCCTCAATTTCTATTTAACCCACAATGCTGCTACAATAAAATGGGATTATTTGTCATGGGATTACTTGTCATGTCTTTTCCCTGGGTCTATGCCCATAATTCTCTCTGGAGAAATGAGTTGAGCACACACAGAGCTGTAACACTTCCACGGGCTCTCAGGCCCATAGACATGCCTCCATGGTGCCCGATTTTGGGTCCCCTGCCTCTGCTTGGAGCATGCCAGCTCCCTCCCTCCCCACCGTCCCCTCTGTGCCGCCGTCATGGAGCGTGCCTGTGCCCCAGTGCTAGCCGGCCAGCAGCACACTTGGCCAGCCCCAGCAGCTGCCTACAGAGCTGTGACACAGAGCGGTCCCCAGAGTTGTCTGCGCCTAGGTGCTAGCCTGCTGGACACCCCTCCACCCACCTCCCAGGATTGGCACCTCTTCCCAGCCCAGCCCGCACACCTTGGGGCCGACAGCAGGAGTGCTCTCTGCTTGCTGCTCCTTGCAGCGTGAGACCAGCAGACCAGCGAACCTGTTCCTGTTCCTTTTTCTCTTTTTATTAAAACAACATAACACCCCTAAACTGACCGTAACAATAACACACCTCTTTCAGCAAGGTTCTACCTGACAAACTGCCATTAGCTGGGGGCCAAGCATTCAAAGCACATGGTTTGTGGGGGACAATTGATTCAAACCACAATATCTGTTTGTGAGAGCTCTATTGTTGCTTTCCTCCTCCTATCCCTCCTCTTCTTCCTTCTCCTCTTTCTTCTATTCCTTCACCTTCTCTTTTCTTTAGAGGTATTGGGGATTGAACCTTGGTCCTTATAAATGCTAGACAAGTCCTTTACCATTGGGCATGACTCCTGCTCTCGCCCCATTTTTTAATTTAATTTAATTTTATTACTGTTTATTTTTTAGAAAGGGTCTCTCTAAGTTGTCCAGATTGACCTTGAGTTTAGGATCCTCCTACCCCAGCTTTGTGGTACCCTGCTAAGAGGCACGGAGGATACAGGGTTAAAGGAAAGTTGAGGCTGGCCTGAAACCCCCAAAATCTCAAGCTTCTCTGAGCTTATCTGAGACCGGTAGGCATTTTGTCCATTTCCTTCTTTTATCCTAGACACTCCAGCCACCCCTGGCGGGCCACAACAAGAAACACAGGCACTTCAAGGCCCCAGTTTACATACCCCAGCTGTAATAACAAGCCTGGGAAATAAAAGTTTAAAGGTCATAGTTCCTCTGCAGCCACCACCATGTCTAGAGTCATGTAATTCCAGCCACTTGGAGCTGAGAAAGCCCCCTGAACTTATCTATGCAAACTAGGCATCCACAGGTTACTGGACCCTGCCAATCCACTCATGAAATGTCCACAGGCTACCCTGCCCCTACCAATCCCCTTGCCGCTTCTGCCCCTGCCTCTCCTTTTTCCACTATATAAACAGCCTTTATCTGTATAATAAACAAGAGCTGTTCACTGTGAAGTTCTCCCAGGTGGCTATGCCCGTCTGCTTACCACTATCTCAAGACTCTGTCCACCTAGCCATGTGGATGGATCGGGGTGTTAATGTACAATGACTCCTCAAGAAATCCAGGCATTGCACAGCTTCCTGAATATCTGGGATTATAGCTGTGAGCCATCAAACCCACCTCTGTTGCTGCTTTGGAAGGGGAGAATTGCTGCCTGCATCACTCCATCTTGCTGCACTAATTTGATTTTCATCACACCACTGACCTTCTTTAGAGAGGGAGATTTGCTCCATGGATGTGTCTCTTTGGACATCAGAGAATTAGAGCAGTTGAGAGGAGACATGCTTAGCTCAACAGAACTCTGTTTTGAAATGTCAGAGCTACAGTGGCGCTTTGGTTAAGATGTATAGAAAAGGTAGAATGAGGAACATCCATGACATCAGCCTTGTTTCTCAACAATTCCTTATTGTCAGCAAATGCTAGCCCAGGCAGGTTTTTCTCTTTCTTTGAGAAATAAACCTTTCTGATACAGCTTCCTTTCCTTAAAATTAGAGAAAATAAAACCCAGAACAATGAGAACATTATCCTAAGCAGAATATATAAAATACCCCTCTGCTGGTAATTTATTTACATTATTATGTTTGGAACTGTGTGCTGCAATGACACAATGCTGTGTTCATGGAAAAATATGGGACAGTCTAGAAATTCATCTCAGTTACATAAAGGAAGGGATTCTTCATGCATTAATGAAGAAAATGGGACCCAACTGAGTTATTTGGAAGTGTCTTGGTCAGCTTTCCACCACCAAGATGAGCTCATTATAAAGGAGAGGTGATACAGCTCACACTTTGGGTAGTTCCAAGTCCAAAATTAGTTGATACCATGGGTGTGGCCTCTCCTAACAGGTGGTAGCTCTGGAGGGGTCAATGGGCACATATGCACCTAGAACAGAGAGAAAGAGAGAGATCTTGGTCCCATGATCTCCTTTGAGAGCATACCTCCAATATCCACTGGGCCCCACCTTTTAAAGGTCCACAATATCTCCTTGCACCATCATCCTGGGGATCAAGCTTTCACATAAAGGAACATGTCTTCTCTAAGCCACAGAAGAAAAAAAGTCTGGGCTGGGATGATGGCTCATTCAATAAAGTGTTTGCCATGTAAGAAAGAGACCCAGAGGTTGATCCCACTTTAAAAAAGATGGATATAAGATGGTGATTAACCAATAATGGCCACAATTGGAAGACAGAGACAGGAGGATCCCTATAGCTTACTGGCCAGTTAACCTAGCCTACTTGGTAAGCACCAGGACAGTGAAAGACCCTGTTTCAAGCATAAAAGTGTGGTTGGGACCTGAGGATGACACCCAAGGTTATCCTCTGGCCTCCATATACATGTGCACATATGTGTATATGTGCCCACAGACACACACATAGGCACATGCATACATGAACACACACACACACACACACACACACACACACACACACACACACACACACACACACGAGATCCAAACTTAGCAGTCGCCATAGATTCATAAAGCTGTATAGATA
>PVHP010021439.1:0-29407 GCA_004024765.1 Zapus hudsonius
AACCTCACACGCAGCACAGCCTCCAGATATAGATTCTAAAATAACATTGTTATTTTTATTGGGGAAAATCAGTGGTAGTTATAATAATTTACCAGTGATCATTTACTCGCAGCATTAGTAACAAAGCAGAGTGCAACAGAACTAGTCTTTAAAAAACCCAGAGTAAAAGTTGCTAGAGCTCTACTTAGGAACAAGAGGAACATTCATAAAAGGAACAAGAGCCCATTCCTTCAAATTTAGCTCCGATCCTACACCATTATTCTACAGACTCCACCATGGAAGCCACACTGGTTAAACAGGAAGAGGATCTGTTATGATAGCCTGTGACGTGGCACTGTAGGGGAACCCTGCACCCAGAACTGGGGCAAGGATGCTGCCTTCAGCCTCTTGGAAAGGAATTGCTGGAAGCAATGGCCGAGTTCAGGACTAAGAAAATGGCATGGCCGGGCGTGGTGGCACACACCTTTAACCCCAGCACTCAGGAGGCAGAAGAAATTGCTATGAATTCAAGGCTAGCCTGAGACTAATTACAGGTCAGCCTGGGCTAGAATGAGACCCAACCTTGAAAAAAAAGCGGGGAAAGATGGGGGAGGCTAAAGAAAACAGTGCTGTCTCCAAGGGTACTGGCAAGGAACACTGTAGAAGAGGGGCAGGAAAGATGTAAGAGTTGATGATGCTCTGGACGTGGCATGGCATTGTAATCATGAACACAGAGGCTGCTGTGGTTATCTGCACGAGGCATACAGAGATTGGGCCAAACATTCCAATGGGTGAGAAGCATCTCATCACCTCTTCCTGAGAAGTTATTGGCAATGAATGGTTGTCAGAGGAAGGAGAGACATTTTCTTCAGTGGTGTAGCAACTAGTAAATTGCCCATGCTCCAGTAAACAACCCCCACCCGTACACATGAAATCAACCCTACTTAACTCAGAAGTAAAAAGACAGAGGAGGGGTAGAGGACAAAGGATTCAACAGGAGTGGGAGAGGGATAAAAAAGGATAACGGGATGAGTATGGTCAAAATACATTATATAAATGAACGAAACTATCATTCATAAATAAAAATTACCAGTCTAAAGAAGATGTGCTGTAACTCTATGTTTTGTTTTATATATGATTTTAGAGACTAATGTATACCTTTTAGTGTATAGTTATGTGATGTGACAGTGATCCAAAGGTTAGGAACAGCTTAGAGGAACAAAGGTATACTGTTAACTGCACTGAAGTTGGCATAAATTCAGATTAGGATATTATAACTTTAGGGTGTTAAATGTGATTTCCATGGTAACCACAAAGAAAATAGTACAGGATATATAAAAGAAGAAATAGAAAGGAATTTAAAGGTTTCACTATCCAAAAAGATCAACCTAACACAAAAGACAGCAATGCAAGGGACAAAAGAAGATTCAAGACACAGAGAAAACAAAGACCAAAATGACAGTTCTTCATTATCAGTAATTACTTTAAATGGAAATGGATTAAATTCTCCAAAATTGCACAATGAATTTTTGAAAATTTTAAAGCATGATCTAGATAAGAGGTTCACTGTAGGTTCAAACAGACTGAAAGTGAAAGGACAGAAAAGACATTCCATGCTCACTGCAACCAAGCGAGCAGGGGCCACTATACCAACACCAGACCAAAAAAGCGTTAATGAAGAGTTCACATAATGGCTATCATAGGTTAACTGACTCATTATAGTAAGTTTTATGAATATAATGAAAGACCATCAGAATATATGAAACAAACCTGAAAAATATAGGGGAGATAGTTCTACATTAGCAGTTGTCAACTTTAATATTCTACCTTTAATAACTAGTAAGAAAATATACACAAGAAATCAAGTAGGCTTAACAGACATACACAAGTCCTTCCACTCATCAGCAAGGCACAACATTCTTCACTAATGCACAGGGCACACTGTACAGATAAACCACATATTAGGAAATGCACATGACCATCTCAATTGATGTAAAAAAAAAAGCCCTTGACAAAATTCAATACCCTTTCATGATAAAACACTCAACAAACTAGGAAGAGAAGAAAACTACCTCAGCATGATGAAAGTTTCATGAAAACCCACAGTGGCAACATGCTCAATGATAAAAACTCAAAAGCTTTTCCTCAGAGATGAGAAGCAAGGCAAGGATGATCACTTGCACCACTCCAGTCAATGCACACTGGGAATTCTAATCAGAGAAATTAGGCAAGAAACAGAACACAAAGATAATGGAGTTGAAAGAAAGAACTAAAATCACCTCTCCACAGATGTTATGTGTAAAAAACCCAAAAGACTTCATGAAAAAGAAAAAACTATGCCAAGGAACTGTTACAACTGTTTTTCCTGGCGCCTCCGAGGCAGTCAGTCAGCTGCTTAGAGATAAAGCTGCCCAGTGTCTCCTTCGAAGCCACCGGCTGTCAGAACTGAATGAAGAGAGGATGAGCCCTTTGAGAAATATTAGCATGACATGAAGAACTGGTAAACTGAGCTTCAGCAGGGTGTGGTGACCCATGCCTTTAATCCCAGCATTTAGGGGGCAGAGGATTACTGTGAGTTTGAGGCCAGCCTGGGACTACAAAGTGAATTTCAGTTCAGCCTGGGCTACAGTAAGACTTTACCTGGAAAACAAAACAAAAAACAAACAACAACAACAAGCCAGGCTTCATCTCTTTTTCTACCCTGTGATCTGGTGTCCTGGAAGCCAATGCTTTTGTTCACCCAACTTTTTAAAACAGGCAAAAGCAGAAGAGGGTGGGGCTAAGAGCTACCCAATTCCCAAACTGACCTAGTCAAGCTACACCCTGATTCTTGAACTTGACCTTTTCAAGTCTACTCTATTAGCAAATTTCAATTTGGGGGGAATAGGGTCACACTCATCTTAGGCTGACCTCAAACTTGCAGATGGTACTCCTGCCTCAGACTCCTGAGTGCTGGAATTACAGGCATAAGCCAACACACCTAGCATGCAAATTTCAAATTTATTAGACAATCAAAAAGTAGTGCTGGGACTGAGGAAAGGCAATATAAGTTTGAGGCCAACCTGCCCATACAGTGAAACCTGTATGTTTCTGACTGAGTATTTAGTAAGAATAAACATCAAAGATGCTCTTAAAAGAAAAGAAAAAAAACGCATGTCAGATCATTGTCTATGTTCAGAAATAATGTCACTTAAAAATAATTTAAATAAGGAGCTGTCCTTATAGGAGAGCATTTAGAATACCAGAAACACTTGGGGGACTGTGCTCAAGGTGTACATTTCAATAGTCTGCAGGTATTCAGGAGGAAAAAAAAGGGTGAATCTTAAAAAAATAATTCCCAGGACTGAGGAGAAAATCAGAGATGCTCAGTAACAGTACAATCAACTCTGGTGTCTTCGGAAGTACTGGTTTCAGAATCCTCCTCAGATTCCAAAACCATACACACTCAAACCCTTTATATGAAATGGAATAACACAAGTCAAGTGTACATTACTGCAGCATTCAGGAGGCTGAGACAAGAGAATTGCCATGAGTTTGGGGCCAACCTGGGATACAGACTGAGACCTTGTCTCAAATAAATAAATAAAAGTAAAATATACAATGTTGGATAAAACTAGCATACTCTTGCACACTTTATTCATAATACCTAATACAGTATAGATGCTATGTTAATTATTTAGGGAATGATGGCAAGAAAAACTGGTCTGCATGTTTAGTGTAGATGCAAGTTCTCTTCTAATCCTTTCAAACAGTGGTTGGAAGGCCAGTTGTGGAACCCACCAACTATGGAGGGCAGATAACCCTGAACTGTCTTCCCTCTTCTGAAGGCTGCCTACTTCACCATTAAGCAATTCTTGATCTTCCAAAGAGAAACTCAAAGACAGTTTCTCAGTTGTGTTGCCAATGAAAAATAAAATGAAATAAAAAACTGGACTTTTCAAGTGGCTAAAAATTAGAGACCTGAATCTTTCTCGGATTTTATTCTATTAAAGAATGATGCTACAAATGGTCAAATAAATGCTTCCCGAAGATTGTTCTAATGTACTTTAAAGACATTTTCAGAGATAATCATTCAACAATTTCTCTTAGTGAAATTCAAGGAAGGTCAGAAATAGAAAGCCACTTTGAAAGCAGTGCTCTCCAATTACCCAGCAGACTTCAAAAAGAAGTCATAAGCTCTGAACAAAGGTTTACAGAGGTGAGATGCTCAGATAACCTTGGCTGTCCTGGTCCCAATCTCGCTAGAAGAGCTGAGTCCTAAGGCAATTCTATTCTGACAACTCAGCAGAAGATGAGAAAAACTTCAAGGTCTGTTTCAAGCACCTGCCCAGATCAAGGTTAAGTACAAAACAGCAAAACCAAAGAAACCTATATAACCCAAACCACTCAGTTAATCTGAATTTAAGAGCTTAACATTTGGAGCTTATAGAAAACATTCTTTCATTCTGTGATAAACTATTGTTTGCCTCAATAAGAGACCATCCTGTCACAAAAGATTAAGATGTTTGGGAAATGTGGACTGATTCATCACAAGTCACTCAGGATAAGCTTAGGATTCCTCACTGCCCAGCTCATCCAGGTGAGCAATATTCTTGCTGAAGACATGGGCTGAGGCTAAACACATGGAGTTTTTACAACTGCTTTAATACAGTTATCACAGAATGGAAATAGCAGGTATATAAGTAAGCCTTAGTAATTTAATCACCAGGACTACCTTATGGGTAAAGACGGTCATGCTCAATTCAGAACTGCATGATTAATGCTGCACAAACATCTCATATCTCCTTTCCATTTCTGCCTATCAGTAGGGAAGCAGCATAAGGGGAAAAGCCAAAAGGAAAAGAATATAAGACTCATATTTGTTAACTCAAAATTCTGCTATAATAGCATGTCTTCTGAGAAGGCAAGTCTCTGAGAAGGCAGTGACATTCCCTTCCCCCAACATGCCTTGGCAACGAGCCTAACCAGCTCACCTTATTCCATCTCAAAGCCTGAAGGAAATCTTGCTTGAATCCAACTCGAGGTTAACCTTTCAAAACCTAGGATAAAATAAGTGTAAATTTTAGTATGTTATTTCAAATTTTAAAAATATTGAAATTTATCTCATAATGATGAGTAATGAGTTTAAAAAAGCTCTACAAATCAAATCCTAATCTAAAACCCTTCTTAATTTGTGATCTCTTTATGTGAGATTCAACACATTTAAATTTAAATTAATCAAGCACCATTCTCACACAAACAAGAGATCCTTAAGACCAGCTACTCAACCTCTAGAGAGACTGCTATTGAAGGGTCACACCACAGGAAATCTGTTCACAACGTCTAGGGAGGAGCCCAGGACCTGGACCTGTAGGAAGCCTCCCTAGGGGGGGCCACTGGCATAGTCCATCAGCTGCCTATGAGAACCTTTCCAAAGCAGTGGTTCTTAACATGGTGCTGTTGTATATCTCGTGGAATATCTTGGAATGTCTGCTTTGGTTGTGACAGGTGAGGGAGAGTGCTGTGGTCATCTACTGGGTACAAGCCAGACTCTACTAACACCCTACAATGTGCACAGCAACCCCCAGCAAAACAGGAAATAATGAGAAGCCCTGCAAAGCAAGCAAACTTTCTATGTGGAAACTCCTCAATTCTTACACTGTGCATTTCAAATAGAGACTAAACTCCCAACACAATCATAGTCTATTTTCTATTGAAGCTGTTTCTGCACCTTATTAAAAGAATGCAGATGCACGCATGCTCCACAGCAGTAATTTGTAGTAAATGTGCCCACTTCCAACAATATTAAAATTAATTAGACTATTATGCCCATAGAGCTTCCCCAAAAATAAAGATTTTTTTTTTAATTTGTTGAGGTTAAACATCATGCCCTTTCCTTTTCCCAGTCACATGAAATGGAAGCTCAGAAGAATGAAAATAACCAGAACTCCTAATCCTGGTGAGATATACTCTTTCTAGCCTGTCCCTCTGGACATTAAGAGACCCATCTTTTATTCAGCCAAATGTAAAAACACTTCAAAATGTACATTTAATTTTACATTCAAAATGGGATCTGCCCAGGGCTAACTGCTTCCTAGCAGCACACTGCATAATACAGTAGAACAGAGCTGGCAAGACCTGCAGCAAGCCTTCCGTACACTGTCACAGCTAAAAGGCACAACTCTAGAAGCAACCTGTGTGTAAGGAGAAGCAGTCCCAAGACGTGGTCTTTATAGGAGTGACCTATAGAGCATACCCACAGAATGGGAAAAGACCTGTAGCACTCAAGACACATACTTTGTTTTGTTCATCTTAATTAACTGAGCTATAACTAGATAGTTACAAAAATAGGACATCATAGATGGCGGCTGCTCTGTGCTGGTGAACCACTTAGGTACATGAACAAACAGGCAGCAAATCCTGAAGTCAGGTGACAGGACATGATTGGTGAACACAAGGATTCCAACAAAGTAACTCCCAACTGGACAAGCTTTCCAAATCTAGTAAAGTAAGGCTTATTCTGACTAATGACTGATTTCTTCCCCTGACTTCTCAGTGAGGTACGGACCACAGGAAGTAGGTGGAAGGGGCAGTGCTGGACTCCTATGCGGAGCTCCACGTCTTGGGACGCAATGAGCCAACTCCTCTTCACTGAGACGCGCTTTTCCTCGGGCTGGGTGAAGAAGGTAAGCACCCGTGAAAGCAGTGTTGAGCCCACCACACCTCTCTCCAACAAACGCAAGGGGGAAAGGGGCCCAGTCAAGAGCCAGAAAAATAATGGTCTGTTTAAAGCCAACTTCCTGATAAATGAGAGAACAAAGCAACACTCCCAAGAAAAGAAGGCCCAGGAGGTACACTATGAGGGTCAGAAGCACAGTGCACAATGGGAAATTTCATCTTGATCCCCCCCATTTTCTAGACTAAAATTGATCTTTAAATCAAACTCATAAAAAATTCAAACATAAACACTTTTTGTTTTGTTTTTTTCCACTCTCTCAGCAGTAAAATAAATTCTGTTCCAAAAAAGAAAGGTTGTTCAGTTTCCTGTCAAAAGCAATCCAGAAGGCCACCTACACTGTAAAAGCAGCAAGAGAAAAAAAATAAAATAAAAACCTACAAAAAAGCCCGAATGTGGGCGTATACTAAGTGCAATGTAACCACCACTTTGAGTTGTTAAAGACTCTTTTCCCTGATCTTTCTGAGAAATATGAAAATTAGGTAACTCTAAAGACAAGCCTGTCCTCCAGCTTACAAGGAAAACAAGGCCTACATTAGACTTTAGTCGTTCCCCCCCCCCCAGGGGAAGAAAGGCATGGGAGAAAGTGCAGTGTCCTTAACCAGTGATTTTTGGCACCCTTGGAAAAGGGCGGATTCTACCAGAAGGCTGTTGTGGCCCTGAACACTCTCCCTTATCTTCCCTATCCTATACCACCCAACACACAAACCAAGAGCAGCCTGGTCCCAACCTGTTCTCAAGTAAACCTTTGAGGACTAACCACTCCACATGAACATGAGCTACATACTGTGAACTAGCTGCTGCATCACTTCTGCTGCTCTGCCAGGATGAACTCAGACAGGCAATCAACCAGCCCAATACTGGAAACTCAAAACCCAGAACTGGTAGAGAAAAAAAAAAAATTGTTTATTTTCTTCCCTGTTGGCTTTTCCCCTTATGCTGCTTCCCTACTGACAGGCAGAGATGGAAATGGAAATAGAAAGCAAATTCTACCAGCAAACAGGAAAGAATAGCACTCACAAAGTTAACATATGGTACATGAAAGAGGGCCATACTTAGGTAAACCACACTTTCCATTCAAAGAAGCAGTTTTCTTAAAGGCAAAGCAGGTAAAGGAGCACAGAGAGAAGGCACTAATGAGAAGACTGCAGACACTGACAAGCCAGCACAGCAGGAGACAACTGGGACCTGACAGGAAGCCACACTGACAGGGCAGCTGTGGCTGACCACCCGAGGCCAACTTCTCAAACCTTCTAAGAAGACTGTGTGATCAACTAACAGTTCTGAGCTACAAGACTAACAGGAGGCAATAACCTTAAACCAATCTACAAGATGCAAGGGCAGTGGAAATAACTTTTCTTGGACCACTTAACCAGCAGAAGCCAATGTGATGGCCATAAGCTACAGAAGTGAGGAATTTCTATAAACAAGACGAGCATTCTCCTACAAAAATCCAACCACTATGGCCATCAAAATACAGGAGTTTACACTGGTATGAGCAGGGAACATCTACTTCACAGGCCAGATTTGCCATCCTTCAATTAGCCCAGTAATGTCCAGTTCAGATCTAATCCACAGTCTCACACCATAGTTTTCATGTCTTGAGTCCTACCTACCTCAATCTGGAGAATTCCCCACACCTTTTGCTGATGTGATTCTCCTCACATCAGCAAAGTTCAAGCACTCAACACAGCCAGCATCTTGTCTACCATGCTCTAAAGAGGTCCCCGTTTTAAAGACTATAAATGATACGATAGCAATTTTTTCAGAGTCTAAATACGCAAACTAAAAAAAAATCTGTTCTTCATAGATGCACCTTAGGAAGGGAGGGAATGTTAAGCCATTCAGTTCATTTCAGGATAGTGGTCATCTCCAAACAGAGAGCATAAAAGCTTCGAAACACTGGCAAATCACTGTAGAAAGGAAAACAGGCAGAAGCAAGAGGTCTTGCTTGGTTCTGGACCTGGTAGTTTCTATGGGTGAATCCTTCTTAGCAATTTCCTGAAGAATCTTCAAAGTATGGACAAGTCTAAATCCACAGTTGCAAGTGGGGAAGGGGGAGGAGACACCCTTCCAGAAGAAAGGGGAAAGGAGCAGAGACACAAAACTGTGAGTCATGCCTGACACTCCACCTTCCAGAGCAAAGCATGTCACCCTTTTTAGAAGGTCGTTATCATGTTCCATAGCCCGCAGCCTGATCCACCTTCCACTTAGAAGACTGGTAAAATCTTATTGCTAGCTACATTTTCTTTGTTTTTTGTTTTTGCTTTATTTTAAAATTGGGGGTAGGAGAAAGACCAGCAACTGCAAACACAGTCCAAGTATTTGAAAGCTATAATCCAAGTATTTGAAAGCTATAGTGTTTATCCCATAGTAAAAAAATATTGGGAGGTGGAATTTGAGCTATTTTAAAGAATTCAGACAATGGAGTACTAAGGCAACATTTCTCTACAGCAAAGAGTAGGCATTTCAGGAAAGATTATATGTCATTGTTACCTAGAGGCATTTTAAAACTGAAAAACTAGAAAGATGAATCTCCATAAAAATGAAACAAAAGAAAAGAAAAATGATGGTATTATATGTCTTCTCAAAAAAAAAAAACAGAAATAAGTGCATCTTAACTGTCTTTCTGGTAGAAAGATCTCTAGAGCCATTAGTTATAAATAACGACTCACATCACATGGAAATGGCTCGACCAGCACTGAGAATTTTGTGACCTTAGTTCATTCTTTCTAAGACTCTCTTTAGGACAGAATGAAGGTTTTCATTGTTAATGGAGTACAAGTGTAATCAACAATAAAGAAGTCTGGCCTCTTCCTACCCAGAGCTCAGCATATTTGAGGATGGGGGAAGGAGATAGGAGAAATAGATAAGAGAGGACTCCCAGTTGTGAAAATAATTTTTCTTTCTTTTACTGCAATTTTTTGTTGTTTTCTCAAGGTATGGTCTCCTCTAGCCCAGGCTGACCTGAAACTCAGTCTGTAGCTCCAGGCTGGCCTCGAACTCATGGTGATCCTCCTACCTCAGCCTCCAAAGTGCTGGGATTAAAGGCATTTGCCACCATGCCTGATCTTATTTTTTTTTTCTTTCACTGCAAATTTTAAGCTTAATATTTCTATCTAGATAAGAGTGTCAAGCAATGATGCTACTTCAAAGGCTGAAGAAGTGACAAGAAAAATAATCCCTGCTCATATATAATCATTACACAGGCAACACACATACACTCATGCACATACAGAAAGGGAGGAGGAAAGGAATGAGGAAGAGAGGGAGGAAAAATGTGAATCTGTATATATAGCTTACTACTTTTAAAACTCCAAAGCCACCTCTCTCTAGCCAGGTGCTTGAATCACACTTCCCATGAAGTTTATTCACATCCTACTTCAACTCTGCTAAGTCCTGTAAAACTACCTTCCAAAGAATCCTCACCTTCCCTTTATCTCCACTGTCACCAGTCACCACACTACACAAATGCCTCACATTCCTCATCAATTGCCTCTGTACCCATGACCATTTTTCACAGAGCAGCCATACTGACTTTTTCAAGGCTCAGCTAGGACTGGGGTGATGCACGTTCAACAGTGAAAGGAGCTTGCTTGCAAGCCTGTCAACTGTCTGAGTGTTTAATCCTTGGTGCCTACATGAAGCAGGACACCAAGTGGTGCCCACATCTCTAATCCCAATCTGCCTCTGATAGTGAGAGGCAGGGCCAGTGCTGCAAGACAGCCCTGTCTCAAAAGAAGGTGAAGAAGAGGAAACACCCTAAGATTGTCGTCTCACCTACACACACACACACACACACACACACACACACACACACACACACACACCATGCTGCACATGCGATCATACACAAATACTGCATAAAATGACACAAAGAAGAACAAATAGAAAAATGAAAATTTTAAGGGTCAACCTTATTTTTTTATTCCTTAGATGTCAACAGATATGAAGGATATAATTGCCCTGACAGTGAGGTAAAGAGTTCGCCTGCCAGTTCCAGGGATGTCCACAGAGCCCGGAGAGGAGTGATTAAGAGGAGCAGAGCCCAAGTTAGCAGCATTTTTCAGTGCCAGTCCCTTCAAGGCCCGATTCTCATCAGGTAATCAGTGGACCAGGTACAGCCAGCAAGAGCAAAGTATGTTACAAGAGATTCTAAGGTTTAGTGAATAGACATTAAGACTGCTTGCTCTTTCCCCCAGTAGGAAGCAAAGTCTTCATTCAACTAGAGAATAAGCAAGGCCAATCCTTGCTCTGAAGAAAACACTCATCTTTCTAGACCGTTCCTAATGCATGCCAATTGAAAAACAGTCCAGAACAATCAGAGCAAAATCACAAGAGGGCCCAGGAGAAGAGTGTCCCAACACCAGAACAACATCCCAGCTTCTCAGCATGGTCCACCAGGCCCTCTAATGTTGGACCTTTCGCACCAATCACATCTGGAGCCTCTGTTTCCCCAGAGTACAGTGCTGTAGTTCCACTGGCCACCTTTGGGTTCTCCAGTCAGCGAAGCTATTCCCTGCCACAGGGCCTTTTTGTGAAATGCCCTCTGAGTAGCTTAGATGTCACTTCCTCAGAAAGACCTCCCCTGGTCAATGTAGCTATGAAGACCCTATCCTCCCTTGTTTCTGTCCTTTTCCCACTTAGCATATTCATGCATGCAATAAGCATAGTGAGCTATCTAGAAGCCTTGGGCACAGTAACGACTATCTAGTTACCATCAGTTTAGTGACTAAGGTGCCAGTTAGTCACTGCTGTAACAATGCCTGAGAAAATCAGCATAAAAGGCAGAAGGTTTATTGGCCTCTCAGTTTCAGAGATTTCACTTCAAGGTCCTCTGGATCCACTGCTTAAGGCTTGAGGAAAACAGAACATCACGGCACCAGAAGCTGCAGTGGAAGAGGCAGCCAGGAAGCAGACAGAGCAAGCTGATGTTAGTGGGCTACCCCCACTTGTGTTCCATCGGGGTGCCCCTCACCCAACTGCTGTCCTGCATGCCAGACACCTGTGGAAATGCACCCACAGACACACCAGAAGTGTGCTTTATTCGTCTCCTAGGCTTCTGTCAATCCATCAAGTTGATAATCAAGATTAACCACCACAGTCACTGTCTTCCTCAAGGGTACAAACCATGTCTTCATCCCTCAATGTCTATAGTTTAAAATGTGTCTTCAAGAAACTCTGGTGAATAAATGAACAATTATTACAATACCAAGGATCAAAATATTTCCAGGTTAATATGGGAAAGCAGTACAGATAGCAAGGAATAAGGAGCTGGCAGGTTACATCCAACTCCCAGGCATTAGCTAGTGGTCATGACGTTCTAAATCTTAGGTAAAATGAAGAAAATCTCCTTTTTCTTAACTCACAAGATTATTGTGAAGATCAAATGACAGAACATAAATAGAAGTCCTTGTAATACTAAGTGCAAAGTTCAATCACTAAAGAATAGTAGCTAACAGTCAGGAGACAGGTCCTTTACTCGACAGAATATGCTAAGATCCTACTCTAAGGGGGGAACACCCTGGCCCTATTATGACAATTTAGAAAAATATTATTATTTCAAATGAAATTATGAAACATTTGGTCCCATAATAAGCTTGAAAGGGAATAATGGTTTCTATCCTTTCAATAACTTTTAGGCTGGCTTTAAAATTTTTCATTTAAAATATAAGTTGCTTACCCTGCTCTTGAACCCACATTAGTGAAAGAATGCTTTCTGGTAACATGTTTTTAAAGCAAGTCACTGAAAACTAAATTTAGAAAATGTAAAGGCTACTCCTGTGTGCCAATCTCTAAATCAGGAATTTAGAACCTTAGGAATTCATTGATTTTGTGTTCTTACTGACTTCAACTGAATTCTAAATACGATCTCCTCACTGCAAAGTGCTGTGTGTGTGCACATGTGTGACTGGGAAAAAAAGCCAAAGGGAAATAAGTGTCCTCCTAGAACACAAGGAACAGGCCGAGTGTCCATGCGGGGCCACGGGAAGAGAGCAGGACTCATCTCAGCACCGAGACTGCACCTGGGAGTTCAGCAGAGCAGTGGCTCAGTGCCGCCTGAGCCCACCAGTCTTCTATCACGAGATAACAAGATCACACAGCTAGCAGCTGTTCCTATGATTTCACATGGCAATATTAAAAATTATAAAAGTGGCACACAAAAATACTCATTGAGAAGAGGAATATGAAAAACAGTATGACTTACTTTTACATAACACCTTCAAATTCAATATACATACAAAGGAATAGTAAGAGGCACAGCATGCTAGAAAAAAGGAGCAATGATATGGCTTGACGCTTCTAAAATGAAAAGAAAATAAAAAAGTACGTGAGAAGTCTAGAACTTTTACAATAGATACCCAACCCAAGAGGGATAGATGCAGATGACCTAGAATATATACACAAGAAAGGCTAATAAAGCACATATTTCCTTGTATAATTACACCCCACAGCTTTTCATTATACATGTCAAGATTTCTAAAGTGCTCTTCAAATGTTATGTTAAAGATGACTATTCAAAGTTGAGGGGCAGAGACAGCAGCAATTACCAAACTATACACGTTTCCATTAGCCTCAAGTACTATTATGATAACAAGCACAAATAAAATCTAGAAGCTTCCATCTTGATATTAATTTAAAGTGTCTAATTCTATCTTCCAATTGAGTACTTCCCTTATGAATAATAATGACAGCTACTACTTGTTAGTATATAGTGTGTTGGGCACAATGTATTCTCTACCTCAGATAGTCAATATAACAGTCCTAGGAGATAGGTATTATTTACATTTTTACAAGGCAGCACAATTAAGAATCAGTGAAGTTTGAAATTTTGCCCAAAATAAATTAAGAAGCAATAGCATTGGAGTTTGGCCAAGATCATACTTTCTCAACACACTTGCCCTTCCTAAGTAATGCAGAACAGCTTCTCAATATCCACTACATTCCCAGCACTGTAAGGATGAATGATCTTTACTCATCATTCCACTGAATCCCTATAACATTCCTACAATGTGACTGTTAGCCATATATCTAACTTTTCACTTGAGGAAACAGTCCTAAAATAGATAAGTAACTTGGCTAAAGTGTTACAATCCACTTCATAACAGAACAAGCAGCAATCCACCCAAGTCTGCCTGACTCAAAGACTGTTTCTATCATTTTGTCGGGTAACCTCCAACTTACAGTATAAAGAATAATGATAACTCAGGGAGTATTTATAAGTAACTCACTTACTGATAGGGCATAATACTAAAAGCAAACCATATTAAAATATATGCATGGGGGGGAACTAGGAAGATATACAGACAGAATTATTGGGAAGTTTGTCTTTCTATGCCTTTCATATGACATGTTTTACCAAAAGATAAATTTTCTAACACTTATTAAATTTTGTAATACTGTTACATATATCTCATATGTCTGCCTTAACTCTAGCTTTTTTGGGGGAGGGATTCTAGTAAGGGTCTCACTCTAGTCCAGTCTGACCTGGAATTCATTCACTATGTAGTCTCAGGGTTGCCTCAAACTCAGGGGGATCCTCCTACCTCAGTCTCCCAAATGCTGGGATTAAAGGTGGGAGTAACCACACCCGGCTCTAGCTAACCTCTATATAAAAATACTAGTTCAACTCCAATAACTCCTCTGAGGAGAGTCCATGGTAAAAGGGATACAGGGGGGAGAGAATATAAGAGAATAAGCAATGGGAATATGAACAATGTGTAATATGTTCATACAGTACAGTTCTCAATTAATAAAATAAAAATGCTAGTTCAAATGAACACATTAAATGAAGAAGTAATATTTAGAAGACTGAATGAATGTGTTTTAAAGCATGCATTTAAAAAGCTATGTGTAAAACCAAATACAACTGGGTATGATGGCTCACACTTGTAACCCCAGGACTGGGAGGCTGAGGAAGGAAGATTGCCTTGAGTTCAAGGTCAGCCTGGGCTAGAGTGAGACTGCCTAAAAAAAAAACTAAAAACTAAATACAGGTATTTTCTCCTTGTTTTGTAGTGTCTATCAATACTAAAGCTTGATTAGCTAATTTAACTCTGCTTTCATGTAACTTCAGAGATGAACTTCATAAAGGAAGCTGTGGTATAAAATTAACATTACACAGACATTAGCCCTTTTCTTCTATTTCACTTAACCCTGAACAAAAAGAAAGATGTATTCAGAATTTTAGAACTTGAAAGAAATTCTTAGAAGAAAACTGAGTGCCTTGAAAAAAAACACAAAACACTCTAAGTAAGCTTTAGTCCAAAATCTTCACAAGGAAAAAAGTCAGGTCTGAAGCAACCACTTCCTGGGCTCTTAAACAGTATAGGATTACAACTAATCATCAGAATGCTCATGCTTGCTTTCAGTCAGGCTTACCTCTCAACACACATCTCCTCACCCTGCCCAGTGACCTGCATCACTCTCAGATCTCTTGGTAGTACCCTGAAAACAGGAGGTCCATAAACCTCACGTCCTAAAGCAAAACATCACCCAACTACTTGTGCAATCTCAGTAGAAGAGTCTCTTAAGAAGCCACCAAGCAGTGTGTCCTGCCAAAGGAGAGGAGCAGTGTGGAGCAGGAGGGAGGAAAAGGCAACTGGAACTTTTGCAAAATGTTTCATGACCTGAAGCATATGGGACAAAAATGACAAGTTTTGATAGACTTGGATTCCTGTTCAGTCTGTTTGAAATACTTACAACTTAAAACTGGTGATAATGTCTAACATTAACACTCATTCCTCTAGGTACACTTCATTGATTAAAGCACACGCACATAACCACGATGTTCCTCCAGCACAATCCCCAACATCTGACCATTCACAGAAGCTACCACTGAAAGTCTGAAAAAGAATCAAAGCTCTTATATAACAATGACAAAGCAGTCAGAATTCAACTGTTTTGTGTGTTAACACCCTGAATCATTTCTAACATGAACAAAAGTAGGCATTCCTTCTAATAGCACACTAGGACACAAGGTCCTGACCCCTAGGAGGAAGACAGGCTCCCCAGACACCTACCAGTGTGCCATCGTCAACTCTTCATGCAGGAAAAGTCATCTTTGGTAAGGTCACAAGAAGTCTTATCAGTGGCAAGCTCACGGCCTTGAGAGTTTAAAAGTGAGACCATGGTGATCTCCACACTGAAAGCTAGAACCAGTGTCAGGGCAGCGCTTCTCAGCACATGGGCAAAAGGCAGTAAGAGAGAACTGCTATCATACACAGGGACCCGATGGGGTGGATAACACAACCAGACAATCACTAGAACCTAAGAAACAGGCAGTTAATGACACACCAACAACTAGAAAAGCAGACGTCTGTAACTGAAGGCAGGACTCACACACCCATCAAGGAACATGTCATGAGCACCAGGGAGTGGTCAGACGTAAATGGTGACAAGTTTCAGCAAGGTTTCCTCATTCTCAAAGGTTGAGTGCACTTGTCTCAACTGAAAGTGACAACCAGATCTGTACCCTCATCAGCCAAACAAGTCAGATCTCAACTGAGGTCCAGTTCAAGGATTTCTTAAACGTCTACTGAGCAAAGAAACATGGATTTCCAAAGATCAGAACAACAATGCCCTTCCTTTCATAAAGCTTGGAAACTAATTCATGAGGAATGATCAATTAAAACAAAGTGTAAAGTGATACAACTTCCAAGAACACAAAATAATATAAAGGTTAGAAGATCTAATCAATGGGCTCAAGGAAAACCAGAGAGTGCATGAGTATGCTTCCAGTTAGGAGGAAAACAGAAGATGGGGCTATAGTTCACTGATAGCCACAAAAAAGAGACAGAACAATTTGAGAAAGACAAGACAGAATTTAAAAAAAAAAAAAAAGGCCTCCAATGCACACGGTATAGTGAATTCCAGGTCAGCCTGGGTTACAACAAAACCCTACCACAATAAATCAGAAAAAAATAAAGCATAAACCATGGAAACATAATTTAAATAGCAAACCATAGGAAGAACTCTAAAGGTAGCAAGGGCTAAAGCACCAGTGCCCTGGTTTGGCTTCTGTCTGTTTGATGTCTGTGACCTAGCACTTGCCCCCTCTTTCAGCAAGCCAGACAGCCAGATGCCCATTGCAACATCATTTCTGGAATATATAAGCTTTGGAGAAGTCAATCATCACTGATTACAAAAGTGACCACCAAATCCGAGTGTCCCAAGGTGTTGGACTGTCATCAGGTATTGTTGGCGTGTGAATACTCATTTTCAAATACACCTGTAGTAGTTTGAATAGATGTCCCCCAATAGAATCAAAGGTTTATTAAAGATTGTGAATTGTCTCCAGCCTTCTGGCTGGAGGAGGTGTCACTTTGGCCTGGCCTCCTGAGGTCTGGCCCTGAGGTATTTCAAAATTGGAGACAAAATTCTAGGGATACATATGCAAAGAGTAGCTGGAACTCAAGTCTGGCAATCCTGCTGTTTTGTGAGTTGCTTGCTTGTTTGCTTTGGAGGTGCTGGGCCTCTGTCTCTCTGCTTGGATCTGTGAAAGGGGAACAGTCTTTTCCTTCATTTTTAAAACTTCCCCTGGATGGGTTATTTCAATAAATACTTTCCTCCCTAAATTGTGCCTGGTTTGGAGATTCACCCCAGCAGCCTGTGGCTGACTACCACAACACTGAAACAACAAAGAAAGCTTGAGGATTTCTTATTCTATCATGCAGTTGAAGAGTGAGAGTTTATTAATGCAGAAGAAAAAGATACAGCTCTTAATGATAAATGTGGCAACTAAATTTTATATATAGTGCAGAACTTATACATAGTACCAAAATGAAAAACAACTACCCTCAACAAATTAAGTCTAAAGAATTACAATTTAATTTTAGCTATTTAATTCTATTTAGGCCATCAGCCCTTCAAGGTAAACAAAACTTTATGGGAGAATTTGTCGCAGCATGTAAGCATCGATTAAAATCAGAACATAAGCCAGGTATGGTAGCACATAACTATGACCCCAGCCAGCACTCAGGAAACTGAGGCAAAGGGGATCAGGAGCTCAAGGCCAATCTGGACTACACAGAGACTCTGCCTCAAAAAAAAGTGTATGTGTGTGTGTATATATATATATATATATATATATATATATATGTATATGTATATGTATATATATATGTGATCATCGAAATCATGAATTCTAAAATAAGATAGAATTTTAACAAGCCAGTATGTACACTCATCATTTCAGATAAGAAAGCTGCTTCATCATGTACCAACATCAGATGTGCAGACAAGATGAGATAATGGTTTTTATGGTTAAACAGCTGTCTGGACCAAAGTAAACAATACAAACAAAGCATGACTGACAACCAAACCAGAAGGAAGTAGTTCATTTGCTGGAACCAACAGGAAGGAAAAGAAAGGGGTTGGTACTGGAAGGGTTGATCCACCAATACCTGCCAAGGAGACTCAGACAAGCTACAGTAGGCAATGAGAGAGAGCCAAAATGTTTATTGTCACAATCAGACCCATAAGCATGCACACACATAATATACATTGTATTTACACAATAAAAATGTCAACACTGCTATGTGGGAAGTCAGTGCTGCAGCCTTCAGGGAGTGACTGGAGACTGATGAGGGCATCGGGGTGGAAACAGGAAGGAATTCAGAAAAACAGTAATAAAATTGACACAACATGGAACATAATCCAAGGTGAACACCCAAATAGACATCACCGGCCACAGCACTGCAAACAGCAGCAGGACAGTGTGTCAAACACTGGCAAGAGCAAGCCGGCTATAACCTCCATAAGCCCCCTCCCCAAAACACACCTCCAACATGGTTCCAATACCCAAACTACCATCAGCTGAGAGGATCAAGCATTCAGAACACATTAAGTTTATAAGGAATACCTGAATCAAACCACTACAATCTGCCCCTGGACCCATAAAATGATAATCACACATGATGTAAAATGCAATGCATTCAACTCAACTTTTAAAATCCCCACAGTTTTTATCAATCCCAATGATACTCAAACATACCCATAACCCAAGGTCTTTTCAGTGAGCCAAAAAAAAAAAACAAAAACAAAAAACCCATAATGGCAGAAAACACTCATACTGCAAAAGATGGTATTGGACATAGCAAAGACAAATTAAACCAATACAAGATTTAAAACAAACAAGGCAAATATCAAACTATATAACTCCAAGTCTGATAATAACCAGAAAACTGGTCTCTGAGTTCCAATTCTGCCCCTCCAGCTCAGCTACTCACAGTCCCAGAAAACTTCATCCAGTGCTGGCAGCTTTCCTTGGTATTTCCATTGGGTCTTCACTGCAACCCATGGTTCATCCTCATGGCACCATAGAGCCTCTACACAGGTAATCCAAAGGGCCTGCTTCACACTGCCCATAGCCATTTCCAAAAAAACAAAACCATGTTACAAATCCAATGACTCTCTTCTCCTGCATTTGTTATAGTATCAGGTAGGCTATCAACTTGTTAATTTCCAGGGGGGAATAAAGCCTACTCTGAGCAGGAAACTTCCTTCAGTATTCGGGCTCCCAATGCAGGTCACCTGGCCCAATCTCAATGGTTGTAATCTCTCAAACAATTGCAGCTGAATGGGCAGCAGTTTAGGCCAAAAGATTTCATTTCTTTTTGTCCATCTCCATCTGCTCACACCAGTTCATTTTTATGCAATGCAACCCTGCACAAGTTCTCAGACACAGGCAGGCAGAATGAAGCATGCCAGCCACAAACTCTCCAGATCAGGCCCAACAAAGTTCTTTGTCACCTCTATAAGCCAAACCTCACAGTCCATAGTTCTTACTGCATTCAGGTCTTTCCAATTCTGACCAGAATGTTCCATCAAGCTGTACTTACAGCACCACAAGGTGTCTCTTAGGCCAAAATTGCAAATTCATCCATGTTCCTTCTCCTGCATTTCAGCTACAAAAGGTTCTAGCAGTAAGGACCAATCCAACTCTCTGGTACCAAAAGGATATAGATTGCTGTGAGTTTGAGGCTAGCCTCACTACATAATGAATTTCAGGTGTACCCTGGGCTAGACCTAGATCCTACCTCGAAGGGGGAAAAAAAGCATTCTTCTTAATGTCAATGTTCTTCTGAATGAAGGAATTTTGACATTAACTCATATCACATTTAAAAAATTTATTTGCAAGCAGAGAAAGAGAGAGAGAGAGAGAGAGATGAAGAGACAGAGAGAGAATGGGTGCACCAGGGCCTCTAGCCACTGCAAATGAACTCTAGATGCAGGCCATCTAGTTGTGCATCTGGCTTTACATGGGTACTGAGGATTGAACTCCAGTCATTAGGTTTTGCAGGCAAGTGCCTTAACCACTAAGTCATCTCTCCAGCCCTCATATCATATTTTAAATAATCGTGTAACATGGCATGCAATAAATTACTACTAGTGCTAATCAAAACAATACAACACTATTCATTCACAATGGGACTAATCAGAATAACTGACTGCTTAAAACGAAATTTCTTTGCACAACACTCTAGTTTCTAAAGCTTAACAGACTAAACCTGAACTGAGGAAAACACACAAACCCAAGTCAACAATTCAAAGCATATAAGTAGATGAACAAGTGGAGGGGGGGCAACAGCTACCCAGAGGCATCAAATCAGGTAAAGGGAAGTGGGGCAAAAAAAAAAAAAGTTTTCCTATAAATCTGGCACTAGGCTGAGAGACCCAAATGGAGCAGGCTCTAACACTCAGCCTTCCCACCCCACTCACTATATAAGGAGTCTTTTAAATATATATATATATATATATATATATATATTTAATATATATATACACACATACATGCATCCATCCATCCATATATATATACATATCAGACAGAAAGAGACAAAGAGAAAGAGGCAGACAGAGAGTGAGTAAGTATGGGTGTGCCATGCCTCCTACCACTGCAAGCAAACTCCAGACACCTGCACCACTTTGTGCATCTGGCTTAATGTGAGTACTAGGGAAATGAACCTGTGCCATCAGGATTTACAAGCAGGAACCTTTAACTGCTGAGGCATCTCTGAAGCCCCTATATATAAGGAGTCTAGACACAGGCTATAGCCTTCATTAGGGCAGAGGGGGCTTGGTAGCCAATGTACTCTCAGCATCTGGAGCGGCACATGGATGGATTAATGGATAAAATAATAATAAAAATAAATAATAATAATAATAATAGTAATAATAAAAATTTTTTTAAAAAATAATAATAATAAATAATAATAACATTGGTTTGGCCTGAGGATACAGCTCACAACCTTAAAGTAGCCTTAATACTCATCCACCACGACTCAGGGAACTATGCGGAAGAGGGGGCGGAAAGATTGTAAGAGCTGTGGTGGGGGAGACTATCCAGAGGCATGGCACCCTACAGCAACAACACACTTGAGCCAGGAGGTCCGGGCTGAGTACTAGGCTATCCAGGGCCCCCTGCCACAAGGACTGATCCAGATGGTACATGGAGGAGGATACCCAGCTGATTGGGGATGGGGAGGGGGGCATTGGGGAATTGGGGATAACAACTCATTGCTTGCCCACTGAATAATGTAACACATTATGGACAATAAATATATATTTAAGATTTTAAAAAAAGATATTAAATAAATAAATAAAACTTTTTTTTTAAAGGAGATAATCCAAAACATAAAGTTGTCTTGTAGAAACTAGGAATGACCCCATCATATATTGACATTCTCACTACTATTTTAATGAAAGATCCAAGAAAACCTCTCAAGGGTTTTCAAGGGCTTTTAAATCAACCACTTAAAAAATTCAAATATGTCCATCATGGATAGATACTAAGTGCCAAACTGAAAGCCACAATGATCTACCTATATGGTAAAGCAAATGATAATTGTAGTCATGCCTTCACAAGTAATTGAATGCCCAGGATGTGCCATTTATTTAGTGCTCTTTAGGCACTGAAAAGTCAGATAGACTCCTTTTAGAAAGGACTCCTCTCTTCAAGAACATTCCAGGACATAAAAACAAGTTAAACAACTAAATAAAAACTTCCAGGGCTGGGCAGAAGGCTCAACGGGTGTGTGTGCAAGTCTTCATGCTTGTGCATGAAGACTTGCATTTGGATCCCTAGCACCCATGGAAAAAGCCAGGTAAGGTGTATACCTGTTACCACAGTGCTGAAGGGGGACAGAGATGGGAGGACTGCTGAGGCTTCCCAAGCACTGGACTAGCCAAAAAGCAGGGAGCTAGGAGTTCAGTGAGATACCCTGTCTCAAGGGAATAAGGCAGAGAATGGTAGAGAAGGACATTCAACACTGGCCTCTGGCCTCCACATATGTATGCAGGGCCACGCATGAGCACACACCCAATTTCAATAGTGTTATAATATGTGTATTGCAGTGGAGTAACTAACTCTAGAAAAATCATACCGATACTGATGTTTAAATTAGAGGACTGTGGCGCACGCCTTTAATCCTAGCACTCGGGAGGCAGAGGTAGGAGGATTGCTGTGAGTTTGAGGCCACCCCGAGATTACATAGTGAATTCCAGGTCAGCCTGACTAGAGCGAGACCCTAACTTGAAAAAACAAAAACATAAAAATAAAAGAAAGAGGGGGGAGGGGAATGGCTTAAGCAGGAGGCCAATCCAAATTAGGTTCAAAAACATAAAATCCTCACGAGCATACTGTAAAATAAATAAATAAAGAAAAGAAAAGAAAGAAAGAAAGAAAGAAAAGAAAAAGAATTAGAGGACTGTGAGGGCACGGAGGTCACTGGAACAAAGCTCGGTGAATAGTCACAAGAAGCAAAGTCTCCCAGGAAGACAAAAGCCCATCAAGATGGCCTCCTGCCATGTAAGGCATTCAGACTTCTTCCTGTAGGTTCTGGGGACTCCTGAAAGTTCTACCAATATCAGAGCCCATTTTCAGGAGCTACTGGTCACTGGGAGTCACGGCTTTCCCTGAGGTCCCCTAAGCCTCTCTGGCTTCCTCCTGCCTCAAATTGAGACCAGAGGAGGTCACTGAACAGGAAGTAAGGTAATCATTATTCCTCCATGCCAACCTTCATAAGGCTAAAAATCCCATGTTAAATAGCTTCAGGTAAGCTTAATGAGTGGAAGCTGGGATGAGATGGTTGAGTGTGTAAAGCGCTTGCTGGGCAAGAATGAGAACATGGGTTCAGACCCCAGCACACACCTTAAGTGTCAGTCATGGTGGTGCAAGCCTGTAATCTCGGCACTAGGGAAGTGAAGACAGGAGGAGACGCAGACTAGCTGTCTAGCATGTCTAGCTGAATTGATGAGCACTGAATTTAATGAGACCCTCTCCCAAAAAATAAGGTGAAGAGCAATAGAACACTCAGTCTCAACCTCTAGCCTCCATATATACATGTGTACACATACACGCATTCATGCACGCACCGTACACATACATGGTCAAAAAAGAGAACATACCCATTTAGAATAAATGGGAGCCAGCAGAATAGACTCCCCTTCCACCAGCTGCAGAATCCTCTCCATGTATTTAACCCACAGCTGCACACCAAGAACCAACTGCCTGCCTTCCCTATGAGCTCTCAAATCATGTGCTCCCAGACATTATTTGAAATCCTTTCTAAAACCTTCTCCACCACATCTCTCCTTACAATGTACCATCAATGTCAGAGATAAACATGACCCCAAATGACTCCAAGCAGAGCAGAACGCTGCAGGCATGCCAGGTGCTCTGCCTTCTAAAGAACTCAAGACCTGGTTCCTGTTCTTTTGGACTGCTCTCATAAGTCATTTACCTCCTCTTCAACATCTGGTGGTGTGGCTCAGATTATCTAACATTTGCCATCTTACTAGATCACAAACTAAGAATACTGCAGTACACGGGGCAGAGCCATAGAAGCAGTAACTCTAGACTGCATGATGCTTCAACTAAAGGCTGAAACCAATGAAAACATCTGGGCTCCAGAACCACCAATGAAAACCAAGATTTCAAAGAAAAATTACTCACAGGGTAAAGTGTTCTCAATAGTAATTAACAAATACAAAATAGTATGTATGGCCAACCTCCCACGACCACCATCCCCCCCAAAAAACATGAAAGGAAATATAAATGTTAAAAGTAGTTATCACTAGGTTCTGGGATTGGTGGTGTTATTTTCTTCTTTACCTTTTTACTGTAGTTTTCAAATTTTCCATAATGAACAGCTTTACAAATAAGAGAGGAGTTGACTGAAGCTTTTTAAACTCATATGAGGAAACTTAAGGCATCTGGCTTTACTAGGCAGGTTTTGGGGCTGTTTTTCATTGCTGTACTTTATGTGAATACTTTAGCACAAAAGGAATGCTGGATAAGAAACACAAGCACTAGACTGTATGTGGTGGTTCACACCTGTAAAATGGAAGTGACTAAGGCAGGAGGACTGCCCTGAGTTTGAGGCCAGCCTGGGCTACCCAGCGAGTTTCAGGCCAACCTGAGTTACAGAATGAGACTGGTTCCAGAGGGGGAGGGAGAAGAGAGGAGATGGAGAAATGTCAGTCCCAAAGAAATAATACAATTAATTTATCCCCTAAAAATACATTTACTATTAGCTCCTCCTTTGCATCTTAACAAGTGATAGAAAAGGATTTGCCTTCAAGGTGGTACAAGAAAATCAGAAGCCAACATCAGTGACTGCACTGATCAACAGAACATTTCTCTTCCTATTCTTATCCAGAGTCTCCTTGTGATAACACGTACAGCAACTACCCACCTGTAGCTATCAGTATGTATCAAACTGAGGACCACGGGCTTTGACAACACATCTTCAATGAACCTCAGGAACATATACCAAAGCCAACACTGAATTACAATCCCCTGCTCTACATACAAGTCAATAAGAAGTATACCACAAACCTTGTCTACTACCAAACAAAAGAAGGGACATATATTCAATATTACCAATCATGAAACATTCAGGTTATTCTATGTAACCTATGGGAATATGAAACAGGAGTTCAAAGAATCCAACAAAATATAAAACAGTGGTAGAAAAAAACTAACGCTCTAAATACCTCAGATTTCCTACAGGTGGCACTGTATTAAAAACATTCAAATTTCTCCAGACAGTATCAGAAACCTTGTAACTTCCTTAATACAAAGAAAAAATATATCATAAAGAGCGGCACCATTTCCTCACTGTTAAACCCATAATAAACTGAACCAACTCATACAGAACCTTTCTTCCCACAGGCACACCCTCAGCCTTGACCTGCCCTTCTCCTTCCACTACAGACCCTCAGCCTTGACCTACCTGCCCCTTTTTCTTTCTAGCTACCACCTTTACCAAAATTATCATCTTGGGCCCCAGAATAATTAAGATAAGTAAAACTGTGAGCTACAATCTTTATGACTGTATCTTCCCTGCCAGGCACTTCTGAGAACACCAACTTTAATCTGAACTTGTAAGGGACAAAGCTTTTAATTTGGGGCATCTGTAGTTTTCAGGCATCATTTTTTTTTTTTTTTTTAGTACTTTGGATGTACCTCAAAGACACTTTGAAAGATTCTTAATGATTGGGAGACATTTCTTAACAAAGACCTTCTCTAGAATTTCAGCATCCTACTGTCAGGAGAGTATTTATGGCTTTTTCTCTCTGCACCTGTGATTAACCCTGCTTCTCTCCAGCACCTTAATTCCCTGTGTCCATCGGAGAGGCTGGGTCACATACCCCACATCCATTACTGCAATACTGAAAGGCCCTGCTGATCGGAAGAAGTCAGAGGGAACTGGAGCCCCACTAGCTGCAAAAGGCATGCCAGTTAAAAGTGGTGTTCCTTGTGATTTCAAGATGACAAAGAATTTCTTCAGGGCAAGTTTAATTCAGACCAAATGGGCTGATTTTTTAACAGCAGTTTACTACCAAAAAGGCATCCTAAGCATTTGAATTTCATGTTCCATGTGTTAGGAACCTGACATAAATTTAAACTAAAACATTGCTAATATTTTGTTGACCTAAACATCTTTATGGCCGATGGCACTGCAAAGGCTTTGGGTAGACTGTTTTATGCCCTTTGAAATGAATGCAGCATGCAGGTCCAGGGACTCAAATGTGCGCGCCCACCCCTATCATCTCTGTCCTTGCTCTGGCGGCTTTCTCTGCTGGGTATGCCCTCTGCCAACTGAAATGTCACCTCCATGAAGGCCTCTGCTCTTTCTAAAACCCAAATGTCTGCAGCACCTTATGGGGGCACTGGCCTCTCATTTATCACTAGGCCCAGGAAGCATTCCTCTCCAAGGCTGCAGCCTTCCTGGTCCTTCCCTAGGGAACTGACCCAGGACTTTTCACACGTGCACTCAGTGTTGGCTGTTCAACAAATTAAAATAGACCCCTCCCCTTTTATTAAGACAAGAACAGACTAGAGCTTTTAAGCTGTTGTAGCATCTATCAAATCACTTTTCCTAATAAGAACCTTACCTCAAGAGAAGCCATGAGACTTTACAAAGCCCCAAGGTGGCCCTACTTCCTGTTGAAAAGGGAACAATGTGATCTTCCTCTTAAAGTGATGGACCACTGCTGACAATGGATCACCTTCCAACTGAGGCTGACAAGCATATCCTTGTCCTTTCTTAAGTCTCTCAACAGGTTTGGAGGTAAATTTGTTTAGGCTACTGTCACTCTTCTGATAATGTTTACAAAAGGTGGGACCAAGTTTTAAGCAATACCAGTTTCACTGCTTCTCTGGAGAAGGAAACTTATTTATTCTACCTGGTTTCTGCCAAGAATAAGACAGCTTAGCCTAGAACCATCCCAAACCCTTGACTAGCACAGTAACATGTCAGTCACAGACTATACAGGATTCTTAGCTATGGGGCCTTCCTAGGGAAAGCCAGGGGAAGTCCTAATCACCACAGCACCCAGTACTGACCTAATCAATTAACATAGTCATGGTAAGTAATTACTTGATTTAAAACTTTAATTAGCAGGACTAAAACAATTCTAGCCTGGACTGGCTTTCCTTTACAACAGAAATAGTTGACATCCATTACACAAAAGAAGTCAAGAACAATCTTTAATTACTACGCAACATGAATGCCTTATCTAAACCTCAAAAATTAAGATCAGGAACAAAAAGAGAAAAAAACAGAATTCAAGCAGCACTCCATTATCTTTAAAATACATGTATGCAATTGCTTCCCATAGTACCATGGTGGGTATCATGGATTCCAAATGAAGGAACTGGGTACCTAAAGGAAACAGGTTATCACATCAGAAATAAATTCAGACAAGGGTACCAAAATAAGCAACCTGACCAGCACACACAGAAAGTATCAAAAAGCAGCAAAATCATCACTTTGCAGTTGTCAACTAAATTCAGTTAATAATTCACTAATACTACTACCCTACTAGAAAGATTATTATGAACACTTCTAAGACCAAAAGTAGCATACGCAAAGGAAGTGCTAGCTTCTCAAACCAAATGTTTGATGTTGGTACTAAGCCTATTGATGTCTTCAACAAATATGAAGCTCATAGTTATATTTTCCATTTTTAAAAAATAATTCTAAAGCTTGGCATGGTGGCGCCCCCCCCCCCACCCTTTAATCACAGCACTTGAGAGTCAGAGGTAGGAGGATCACTGTGAGTTGGTTCTAGGCCAGCCTGGGACTATAGAGTAAGTTCCAGGTACACCCGGGCTAAAGTTTTTCCTACCTCAGGAAAAACAAATAAAATAATAATAATTCTTTTAATGTACTGATCATCATCGCTCCAAATTTGACAAAACTATTATAAATTTACCATTTTTATATACTCTAATTACTTCCAAATACAATGAAGAGAGAAAATTTCAAGCTCATTAAATAAGTTACATGAATGCTTTATTTTGTCTAAGTGCTAACTGTGTTATGCTAGTAACAGCAATTAATATTACTTTCCCCCCAGTTTTCCTAATTAACAGTGAGAAAATTTCCATTTTTCCTTAGTTCGGAAATAGACTTTAAGAGGCTTCCACAAGGAGCATGTGTGTGGTACTAAGCTGCCAGGGCTTAGCACTTCAGTATTCAAGTGTCATAATTTATGCCTGAAAATAGCAATAACCACATAAGCATTGTGGTGATAGAGCTCAAACAGAGCTGGGTAGGAAAAAAGTGTACAAGAGCCACATTATCCCTTTTCTACTTGGCATTTCCTTGCTTTCCATGGCTCATAGCTGTGGCTCTCTACCATACTTCATGGACAGATTTTAGGTTTGTTAAACTCTCCCTTCCAAAAAGCTTGTTGACCTGTCTCTTAGTCACTTAAAGCCCTGTTCTCCAGATAAACTCAACAGAGCTTCCATGCCAGAACCAGAAGACATCTCAAGATATAATTTCAGTGACAACACTGATACTTAACAGGAGTCTCTGGAAAGCATCCCGAACACCAGGCTGAACCTGAGACAATTAAGAGGCCTCTAAGTTCCCCAGCATCCCATAGGTAACAGCATTTTATCAGGTATCTATTCTACCTGTATGCAGGGCCAAGTCTGAGCTATAAAGGACTTAGGAAATCAATAGTGCTTTACAAAGCTCAGGAAAAGTTTTATGCCACAAAGAATATAAATATAAATAAAAGGATCACTGCCAACTCATCAAAGCTAATAGCAATGCTTAATAATGAATTAAAAAATATGAAATTTATGTATTTCATATGTGAACACAGGCCCAAAACATTTACCAAAATTGTAGGAATCAAATCCAACAATATAAAAAGGCTCATCATAAGAAAGTACAGTTTATATCAATTAAATAGATGGCTTCTACACTTGACAAATCAATGTAATATACACAGTAACAAAGTAAAGCAAAAAAAAGTCTCAGGACCTGTTATATAGAGACATTTGATAAAATGCATAGATGTTCATGATTTAAAAAATAAAAATAAAATTTAAAAAACTCTCCACAAACCAGGAAGAGTAGAGGAGTTCTGGAGTAAGGAAAAAGTAAAGTGGAAAGTGGAGAAAGACGACAGGAAAGAGGAAAAAGGAGAAAGAGAAAAATGAGAAAAGGTAAAAGGAAAAACTAACATAAAACCAACATAAAGCTTAAAGAAACAGGCTGAATTCTTTCCTCCTGAGGTGATGAGATGAAGTGTGAGCCAGAGCGCTTGCCATTATCATGCTCTGGTACTATACTGGAGGTCTAGTCATAGCAGTAAGGCAGGGGAAGGGAGGGGATGGGAGAAGAGAAGAGGGGCAAGGAAGGGAAAGAAGGGAAGGGAGGGGAGGGGAGGGGAGGGAAGGGAAGGGGGTGGGAGGAAAAACAAGCCATAGGATCACAAAGAGAGACATCTATAACTTCTTAAGTCATAAAATCACTCACATAAAAAGAACTCCAGAGGATTTACAGAACTCTAGAGCTAATAATGAAATACAGCAAGACTTCAGAATACAAGGGTGATGTAAAAAAAAAATTCAGGAATGTTCCCATATATAATTTTCAAATGAACTTTTGTTTTAAATCCCATTCAGAGATCATCAAATAGACATATATGAACAGCGGAAGGCAAGAAAGTAGGAGGGCAGGAAAAGGGAGGCATTTATTCCTTAAAAATAAGATTCATGAAGGAGAGAACTCAAGGCAATCCCCAAGGTGGTGGCAAAGAGAAGCTCCAGGTGGCCACTCTGTGGAAGCCAGGAAGTAGGCAGTTCAGAACCAGCTAAACAGGGAACTATGGGAGAGACAGTGAGTGATAAGACAAGACCAGAGCTGAAAGATACCCTGAGAAGACTTTCCCATAGGGTTT